>JAECMU010308899.1:0-13660 GCA_016106625.1 Dracogyra subfuscus
CCACCCCACCACACAAACACTATGTTTTTCCAGAAAATGACGCCCATGACTGTGTGACATGGAAACGGGTCCACGGCAAACGCTGTTAAAGCTTAAGCTGTAAAAACTGTCTGATAACTTTTAGCACAAGCGTGAACGAAGTTCAGTCGCCAGTGCATCAAACGTAACGACTTGTCTATGAACTGCACACTGCGGTGTGTTATGCTTCATGTTTCTCAGACCTGCGTACGCTCTTTATAAGCTCTGTCGCATCACTCTTCTATTCTTTGCCAAATTGCATTTCAATATTTGTTTTTGAGCCGGTGAATTGTTACTTACAAACTGATTTTATTTACATTCGGAAAACGCAAAGTAGTGGACAACAGTCAGTGCATACGGTGCCTGTATTTTCGGTACAACTTATGGCACTAAACTGTCAGGGACTGGGAGATCCAGCAAAAGGAAAATATGTATTAAATTATCTGAAACAAAATAAATATAACATGTATTGCTTGCAAGATACACATTTCATTAACGAATTGGAACCATACATAAAAGCACATTGGAGTTACACATGCATTTTAAATTCCTACTCTAGTAACTCCAGAAGCATAGCTATCATGTTAAGCAATACTTTTGAGTGTAAAATTAATAAAATCAAAACGGATAATTCTGGAAATTGCATAGCAATGGATATAGCTATAGAAAATACAACACTAACGCTATTAAATATTTACGGACCAAATGAAGATAACCCTACTTTTATTGAAAATGTTCTGAAAAAAATATTGAAGACTTTGAAAATGAACAGTACATAATTTGTGGCGACTTTATCTTAGTGTTAAATCAGGATTTTGATACTATTAATTATCTACATGTAAATCATCCTAACTCAAAGAAAACACTGTTAGAAAACCTTTGTTTTTTATAAATCGGTACAACATGTCCCATGAGCCAACTAGATGGTATAACTGCAGTGTCAAGGATAATATTAAACAGTTCCACATATATTGGTAACATAATGTCTTGATATATTCATTAATAATACAATCTTCTCCAGCTGATCTGTTACAATAAAATCGTTTCACTGCTGCAGTTATCTCCTCGGCTGCGAATGGCGTATTCAAAATGTCATTATTAGTTCCTTGTTTAGTTCTTCAACTGGTGCCACGTGATCAGGAACAATTTCATCAACGTTGTTATTAAGAGATTGGAAAAAATCGTATACATTTTCAATTGACACATCCGGTTGTGATTTATTTTCGTATTACTATTTAGAATTGACCAATACTCTTTAAGGTTTGAAGTTTTCAAGTTTTTCATTTTGTGCTTAATAGAAGTTCTGTATTTTCTAATATATCTATTTAACGTTTGTTTATATTGCTTCTCATTGGACATCAAATCAGCTTTCAAAATGCTTCCACCGTAGTGTTTATATCTTCTTTTGGCTTTTCTTACATCTTTCCTTGCGTATTTACAGGCTCCATTAAACCACGCCTTTTTAAATGTCTGTTTATTTCTTCTTTTTGTTACAAGTAAATTTATTATTGAAAGTATAGTTTGCAGCATTGATGAATGTAGTCTTAATTTCAGAAACTATACTATTTATACAGTCAACATCAACATTATTAAACTTGACATTTTCCAATTTTCTTAATAGTTCATCTAATACAGGCTTCTGTTTGTGAACATTATCACAAAATACTTGTTTTTTGTTATTACACCATTTCCTTGGAACTTCATCGGGATTTATATGCGTTTTTAATTTGATATTTAGTGGTCTATGGACATCTGATAACAGTGAAGAAAACGGCAATATTGCAAAGTGTTTTACAAGTGACGAAACATATACATTTGCAATACCATAATCAACAACACTAGCATCTTTACATGTGAATTCACCAACATGCCTATCATCACCCATTCGACCATTCATAATAATCATATTATTATATCTACAAAAGTCAAGTAAAATACGACCATAATAATTCTTTTTTTTCTTTTCTATCCTTAGATATTCTCTGTTTTGGTATATTTAAGCTATCTAATTGAAATAGAGTATCAGTTATTAAATCTAGGTCAACATCATTTGTATTATCATTTTCTTGAGTTAAAATATAATCATTATCATCAGCTGTCCGACTATTAAAATCTCCAATAAGGCATATCATATTAAAAGTGAAGACAAATGACACATATTCATTTTCAAGTTGATCGAAAGCATCGGATGATGAATAAAATGAGCTTTCTGGTGGGATATATACAATGCCAATTAAAATATTGTCACTCGGGTGTAAAGCACATCCTTCGATGCTTATCCACATAACATATTTACATGAGGATTCAATAATATTTAAATATCGTAATAAATAATGTTTTATATATACAATTATACCCCCAGATTTACGATGAGATAAAGAAACTCTATTTTTGGTAAATACATCATAACCAGGAATATGTATGTTATCAGCGTCGTCTGATTTCGATTCAACCAGCCACGATCTCCTGTTATAGGCGTTGTTTTAACGCTGAACAGTTTAACATGGACAACTGGGTTGTGTGACATGACCTCCCGCTATAGGCGTTGTTTTAACGCTGTCATCTCCCTTAATACAAGAAGTGTTGTTTCTTTAAATGTTGCAGCTGATGAAGTAATGTAATGGACACACAATCGAAACTATTTAATATTTATTTGTTGTTTGTTTGCGTTCTTTAGTTGTGTGTTTGTTTGTTGTTGTTTTTGTTTTGTTTTGAGGGTTGTTGGGTGTTGCTGTTGTTTTTTGGGGGTAAAAACTAAATATATTGTATATTTACAGATATATATTGTAAATATATTACTAATGTTAGAGAAATTGCTACTTTTTAAAAATGATGTTCTAATTTACTTCCTGCTAAACTATATGCAAGCTGTGGGCGTAACTTTTTTCAGCTATTCAGCAATCGCTAAAATTTAGGTCAGACACGCCCATCGTCTAACTATGTCATACACCATGGGTAAAATCGAAGGGACCGACACCAAAGCGTGGTACAATTGTGGTTGTATATTAATAATTTAAGTCATATCATTAAATTTGAAAATTGTACAATGGAAGAGGCCGGCTTATGTTTTAGAGATAGCTCGTGTGCTAATTGTTTTGACATTTTTTTATATATATTTGCTAGTTTTGTATAATGTCTCAGCTATTCAAATTAGTATAGTTACTGTTTAATGAATCGTTTAAGAGTGTAGTTTGTCGTGTCGTTTACTATAGATAAAACGCGAAGTTGCGCAACTACCATTATTAGTGACCGTTTGGATCCATACTCCGTACTACATGCTACATAATAATGTTGTTATAGACGACGCTGTTGTGTTTGTAAATAGTTGTCATACAGTATTTATGGGATATTAGTATAATACGATCTCTAAAGTCCGTGTTGTGGTCTTGCGGCCTTCGACTTTATTTAATTCCCAAATTCGTGTACATATAAAAGATATGACATAACGTTGGTATTAATAGTTCTATGATTGCGAAGTGTGTGTACCTACACGCTAACAATATCCCATGACTGCGATCCATTTCCGTGTGGTCTACAATTTTAACATGGCTACCGGGAGTGACCTTGTCTTGCAGAAAAGTTTATTTTCCTTCAAAACATGTAATATCAATTAGTTTTTTGTTTTAGTTAAACGTATCCCAATAGTGCCTATACATTATAGCAAACCATTTTCTGTATTTAGTGAAAAACGCTACAAATGGGTACTGTAACATTGGAATTATATCTTAAATATTTCAAATATTGTGTTCTTATAAGTCAAATTTAGACAGCATTTCTGTTGGAAAATATAGAACTGCTTTAACGAGACTACGCATTACTGTTCATAGAATATTAATTGAAACAGGAAGATGGGCAAAACCTAGCCCAATTGCATTGGATAATCGTAAATGTGTTACTTGTAATGCAATAGAAGATGAATTCCATGTTATACTTGTTTGTCCTATGTACAAATCTATCAGACATTAATTACCACAATATTATAAAAATAACCCTAGTATGTTCAAATGTATAGAATTGTTAAATAACAACAATGAAAGAATAGTAAGACGGTTAGCTGTGCATTACTTTAAAACCTTTGAAAAGAGAAACATAATTATGTACAATTAAGTTTCCCCTGCTTGTGAATGCAAATGCGTAAGTAGAGCATTTGTTATGTATATTATGTGTATCTTCTAACTTTGCATTTAGTTATTTTATAAACATCATGCTAATAATCATGGGCGCCATGCCGCTCATGTGTCCAATTTATGTGTCAATACGATTTACATGTTGTATACTAACATTATACATTTGTGTATATGTATATAGTATGTGCTCAAGTGTCATTAGGACTAATGTGAATACATTTCTTCTTCTTCTATTAAAAGGACACGGACATGTAAAAAGGCTACCTACTTTTTATTAAATGGTTTTTTATTATTTTTGTTTGAACATTTTCAAATCCAAATTATTCATCATTGTTTAAATAACTCATGTGGATATATTCATGTTATTTCAAAACAATTACACTAATGAATATATAATCGGGACGAATCGACTCACTTTTGTGGCGTGGGTGAACGGGTCTAAGGGCGGAACAACACAGGGTTCGAAATGGTTTTAGGGCGAAACGACATGGATTCAGCAGAAATTGGTCTGCACATGTCGTAATTTTACTGCTTTGGCATTCAGGCATATACGTACTGTATTATACATAGATGCTTATTGATTTATACTTTTCATATGTATTAGTTACAGAAATACTACAGTAAACTGTTCAATTCTGCTACTTGAAATTCTGATTTCGACATATAACCGCTTTCTGTAAGTATTAATAACAACAACAAGATGTGGTAATGCACCTGTGCACCTGCACAGTGCACGGCGAAGTCAAAACGCAGCATACTTCTGAATAAATAATTTAACAAAGACAGAATATGATTTGACAAGTATAATTTTGGGGAAAATACCCTTAAATTATTATTATTATTATTATTATTATTATTATTTTTTTATTATTTTTTTTTTTTTGGTCAGAACGGCGGTAACAAAGAAAGAAAAGTATGTCGGTTTGCATTATTTTTCCAGCGGGACGTTTTAGTGAACTTCGGCGGATCCGTAAACAAATACAAAACCCATACACAACGATTTGACTCGTGAATCTGTATCTCGTGGTGTGGATTCATGTGTTTATTTGTTCTTGGTTTGACTATTATGTTTTTATTAATTACCATGTGGGTTGTATGAGAATATAAACCGTTAATAATGAATACTGTTAAGCCATTGATTGTTTTGACTATTCTATTGTTATTACTTACCATTTGGGCTGCATGAGAAGACAAAACGGTAATAATGAATACTGTTAAACCATTGATTGTTTTGACTATTCTATTGTTATTACCATTTGGGCCGTATAAGAAGATAAAAGGTTAACAATAAATACTGTTAAACCATTGATTGCTTGGACTATTCTATTGTTATTACTTACCGTTTGGGCTGTATGAGAAGATAAACCATTAATAATGAATACTGTTAAACCATTGATTGCTTTGACTATTATATTGTTATTACTTACCATGTGGGCTGTATGAGAAGATACACCGTTAATAATGAATATTCTTAAACCATTGATTGCTTTGACTATTATATTGTTATTACTTACCATTTGGGCTGTATGAGAAGATAAACCGTTAATAATGAATATTGTTAAACCATTGATTGCTTTGACTATTATATTGTTATTACTTACCATGTGGGCTGAATGAGAAGATACACCGTTAATAATGAATACTCTTAAACCATTGGTTGCTTTGACTATTATATTGTTATTACTTACCATTTGGGCTGTATGAGAAGATAAACCGTTAATAATGAATACTGTTAAACCATTGATTGCTTTGACTATTCTATTGTTATTACTTACCATTTGGGCTTTATGAGAAGATAATCCGTTAATAATGCATACTGTTAAACCACTGATTGCTTTGACTATTCTATTGTTATTACTTACCATTTGGGCTTTATGAGAAGATAATCCGTTAATAATGCATACTGTTAAACCACTGATTGCTTTGACTATTTTAGTGTTATTACTTATCATTTGGGCTGTATGAGAAGATAAACCATTAATAATGAATACAGTTAAACCATTGATTACTTTGACTATTCTATTGTTATTACTTACCATTTGGGCCGTATGAGAAGATAAACCGTTAATAATGAATACTGTTAAACCATTAATTGCTTCTATTTTGTTTCTTTTCTTTTCCTTTTATTTTGTTGTCCTTTCGGTGTATTCAGTCGTTTTTCACAAGTGTTTCCTTCGATTGATTGATTGATTGATTGATTGATATTGGAATTTTTAATCCAGATACCGACTCCAAACCCTGCGGGAGAGCATGCGTGACTACAGGAGGATGTGGTTCGATGGTGTCTGAGAAAATTTGGATTTCTGTACGTTTCTTTTTGGGACTATTGCTTTTAAGTTATGATTTTATGTTATAATGACAGCTGCAGTTACCAATGAATACTTGTACTAAACCACCAAAGAAGAAGAAAAGAGCGAAATATAATAAATGAGGTCAAGCTGACATCACGGATTCCACGGATTCTAATATGGCGGAATTACTGGTGTCGAGCACGCTGTCTACTGGTACAAGTTTCGTCTCGATGTCTCAGCCTTTGCCGCAGCAAAACCCACCTTTTTTTAATGCTAGTTCTCAGCAGACTGTTCAACACCAGTGACATACGTAAACACGCCGCCCTGGGTAAGTGACTTACTAGTGAAAATAGAAGATATTTCGAAACGTTTAGCGAAACTGGATATTATTGAAAACGCTATCAGTGTTGTTAAAAATGAGGTCGGGGACTTGGGTGCTAGGGTGGCAGAAGTAGAAAAAAGTCAGCAGTTTCTTAATTCGTTGTGGGAGGAAAGTCGTACACCGCATGAAAAACACATTCAGGCAATTGACACAGAACTGGCCCGGTTTCAGAAAACACTGGATGGAGTGATGAAAGACAAAGACCGGTTAACAGAGGAAATTGTCGATTTGCAAAGCCGTTCGATGCGTGACAATCTACTTTTTTTTCAATATCAAAGAGGAAGACAATGAAAACTGTTATGAGCTGATTGAGAAATGTGGTGCAGACAAGTTGGAAATATCAGATACGTTACTGATAGACAGAGCGCATAGGATTGGTAAAATAAGCCCTGGTAGGGATCGACCAATTGTGGTGAAATTCAACAGTTTTCGACAGAGGGAGCAAGTAAGGAAAAGTAGCTTCAAGCTGAAGAACACAAAGTTTGGTATTGGTGAACAATTCCCTAAAGCAGTTCAAGAAAAGAGAAAGTTTCTGATGCCTGTGTTCAAAAAAGCAAGAGAAGAAAATAGGAGGATGGCACTTGTGAGAGACAAGCTGTATATAGATGGGACACTCTACACTGGTGTGTTGCCGGCGAGATAGGATTTATCGGAAAATGTTGTTTGTGACAGTTTAACATTTATTTCCTGGAATATTAATGGTGGATTTGACAGGAAATGGAATGTCACTTCTTTTCGAAACTTTATTTGTGAGTGTTGGATTGAAAATGATTATGTTTTAGAAACTGATGGTTTTCAGTCATATGTGTACCCAAGATTTAATTCAAAATCAAAACAAGGAGGAGGATCAGTCATTTTAATTAGAGATACATTTGCAAAAGTAATCACGGTAAGTGAAATAGCATACGATACCATTGTGTGGTTAAAAATAGACAAACACGTTACTGTTAATAACGAAGATACATTTTGGCTCTTGTATACTTACCACCATATAATTCTTCCTTTTACAAACAGTATGATTGTGATATTTTTTTACGAATTAGAAAATCAAATTGCAAAATATTCAGCTGAAGGAAATGTGTTTATTTTGGGTGCTTTAAATAGTCGCACTCAAACTAAAAATGATTTTATTGAAAATAATAATTTGCATAAATCTGTTTGTGACAAATTTGGTAGATTATTTTCTTATATTAACAACACCAAGTTACCACCACGTGTTAATCCAGATAAAGGGTGTAATGAATATGGAACACGGCTATTGGAGCTTTGTAAAACAACTGGTTTGCTTATTGTAAACGGCCGAGATAAAGATGGTTATAGTAATGATTTCACTTATAGTGGAAGTCGTGGTTTATCTGGTATTGACTATTTACTTTGTTTTCCAAATATGTTTAATAACTTTTCAAAATTTATTGTCTGTAATTTCAACCAGTTTTCGGATCATGCTCCATTGCACGCTGTGTTGATTACTAGACAACTGGGCATGGCCCAACGTGTTAGTAGTGAAATTGACATGAACAAAGGTCAAGTCCGTGCAGTTTCACGGTGGAAATCAGAGCATTTGGATGAGTGCACGGAAGCTATTAGAGTTAACCTTGATAAATTAAGCAAATCTTTTATTTCAAATAATATTACTTCCCAAACAGATATGGATAACAGTGTTCAAGGATTTACGCAAACGTTAATAAATGATATTGTTTCTCCATTTTTAGTGTACCCGTTAAGTCAAAATCGCATGCTAGTGAAGGACGCCCCTCAAATAGTAAGCATTGCAATATTCCTCGCCCCCCTCCACGTAGCGATGACAAGCCATGGTTCGACGATAAATTAAAGGACCACTATTTGGATTATTTATATGCTTTAAACAAGTTTAATGTTAACAAATCATTGGAAAATCACCAGGTTCTTAACAATATATATTTTTTGTTTATAAAAGTTTAGAACAACAAAAAAAAAGAAGAAATTATTTACGTACAGAAGGTGATATGCTTGATCTTTTAAGAATAACTAATCCAAAAGAATTTTATGCTAAATTTTCAAAACGCAAAAAACAAATGGAATGTGTAGACGTACAAACCTGTTTGAATATTTTAAGAGTTTGTCATTAGATGTTGATGCATGTTATGATGATATTTATAGTTTTGAAGGAAATTATATGTTTCATGAGCTTGAAGTAGATATTACTGCAGAAGAAGTAGAAATGGCAATACGCAGCCTGAAAAGAAACAAAGCCCATGGTATTGATGGTATTATCAATGAATACTTTATTGAATTTAGAGAGTTTCTGATACCACTATTGCTTACTATATTTAACTGTGTGCTGTCAACGGGTTATTTCCCAAAGAGTTGGTCAAAAGCTATAATTGTACCAATTTAAAAAAAAAAGTGACACAATGGACCCAAATAATTATCGTGGAATTAGTTTAGTTAGTTGTTTTGGTAAATTGTTTACATCAATTATTAACCAGCGACTTCTGTCATGGTAAAACACCCACAATGATATTATTACTGATGCTCAATTTGGTTTCCAACCTAAGTTTGGTACTGTTGATGCTATTTTTTGCACTGCGTTTAAATTATTAGTAAGTCTTTGTCATCTAAAAAGCGCCTCTATTGTGCATTTATAGATTTTAAAAAGGCTTTTGATACAATTAATCGGTCTAAGTTATGGTTTAAACTACATAAGATTGGTTTAAGGGGCAAAGTGTTATATGTTATTTATTCTATGTATCAGAACGTTAAATCGTGTGTTATTGTCAATGGCTTTCAGACAGATTATTTTTGTAATGGGTTAGGTTTGATGCAAGGTGAAGTTTTGTCACCGATCTTGTTTTCTTTATATGTCAATGGTTTTGAAGTAAGTTTTATCCAAGGGAACTGTATACCATATGAGTGTCAGTCACTTAGTTTATTTTTTATTAATATATGCAGATGATCTTGTAATGTATTCAGAATCAATTGATGATTTACAGCTAAAATTATACAATTTGCTAGATTATTCTAGAAAATGGGATCTATGTGTAAATAATGCAAAGACAAAAATTGTTGTTTTTAGAAATGCAGGTAAACTTAGAGAGAATGAAAAATGGTTTTACGATGACAATTGTATTGAAATTGTGAATAATTTTACATATTTGGGTATTGTATTAAACTAAAATAACAAATTTAATATTGCTGAAAAAATATTGTCTGAGCAAGATAGGAAAGCTATTTTTGTACTGAGCCGAAAGGTTAAAGGTCTTTATCTCAATCCAGCAACTATGTTATCATTGTTTGATTGTTATATTGGTAGTATTTTGTATTATGCATCGGAAGTATGGGGTTCACACAAGGGAGATAATATTGAGCGTATTCATCTGAAATTTTGTAAACAAAAACTCTTGGGTGTTAAAAAATCTACATGTAATGTAATGATTTATGCAGAACTTGGTCGTTATCCATTAAGATACCTAGGGATATATAATATGATTAAATACTGGTGTAAGTTGTTAGTGACATATAATTGTATATTGAAGAATTGTTATGATTTTTTGTATGATAGAGTAGAAAAATATAAAGAACAAAACTGGGTATACCACTTTAAAAAGGAATTGATTAATTTGGGTTTGGGGGATATATGGTTCAATCAAATACTAGATCCTGGATCTTTATTGGTAATTAAACAAAGAATTCTTGATCAAGCTATGCAATTTATTAGGAGTGACATTGATATTTCGCCCAAATGCATTATGTACAAATATTTTACAGAAACATTCAATCTGCAATTGTATTTACGGAAACCACTTCCAGTACTTTATAGAAAATATGTGTCAACATTTAGACTCTCACCTCATATGTTAGCAATTGAAACTGGCAGATATAATCATACACAGCGACACGATAGATTATGTTTTCACTGTTTAAATGTTATGGAAGATGAGTTTCATTTTATTTTAAAATGCCCCCTATATACTGATTTGAGAATTTTGTTTTACATTAAACCTTATTATTGGAAAAGGCCATCATTTTTTAAGCTATTGCAATTATATAATGTACAACATTCTAAAACTTTATGTAATTTTGGAAAATATTTATATAAAGCAGTTAAATTAAGAAAAGAAGTTTTCTAAGACATTTTCCATATGTATGTTGTTTTATGTAATATGTATGTTTTCTTGTTTATTCAAGTTTGTTCTCCTGTGGTTATGTATTATTTTGTTTGTATATGAACAGATGAGCTGTAAAGCTTAATGTTAATAAAGAACTTGAGAGTGGTAAGGAACCGGATGCCAGTCGAGGCATGAAATGTTTAATCCAAATACCGACTCCAAACCCCTAGTGAGTGCTCAGCAAATTTCAGTGGTTAGGAGTAAACCACTTGCACCGACCAGTGATCCATAACTGGTTCAACAAATGTCATGGTTTTTGCTATCCTGCCTGTGGGAAGCGCAAATAACAAAATAAGTTGCTGCCTATCGTAAAAAGAGTAGCCGATGTGGCGACAGCGTGTGTTCTCTAAAACGACCAGTGTTAGAATTACGATATGGTTGACGTCCAATAGCCATTGATAAAAACAAATGCATAATGATGTGTTCTAGTAGCATAATTAAGTAAAACAAACTTTATCATGTTTGTCCGAATTTTAGGTGTTGTTCTAGCACTGAGGGGATGGGGGAGTTGCACCCCTAACCCCGCCCCTATCACATATGGTAATTATGGCAGAGCCTTGAAGAAACAACCTCTTTATGTTCCCATGAGCTGCAAGGGATCGTTTATATGCAATATCGAACATACAAGATGGCACATACCACGGAATTTGATATACCGTACCAGTCACGTTACACTGCCTGGAACGAACTGTTTTATGATACACTCGTATTAAACAAAAACGTTATGGGAGTTGGTATGGTTTTAAAAACTAATACTATTTTGTAATAATAGTTTCAACATTATTCATTATATTATGGAAGTTGGTATAGATTTAAAAGATAAAACTATGTTTTAATATTAGTTTTAATATTGTTCATTATATTATGAGAGTTTGTATGCGTTTAAAAGCTAATGCTATGTTTTAATATTAGTTTTAACATTATTCATTGTATTATGGGAGTGGGTATGGGCTTAAAAGCTAATACTATGTTTTAATATTAGTTTTAACATTATTCATTATATTATGGGAGTTGGTATAGATTTAAAAGCTAATACTCTGTTTTAATACTAGTTTTAACATTGTTCATTGTGTTATGGGAGTCGGTATGGGTTTAAAAGCTAATACTATGTTTTAATATTAGTTTTAACATTATTCATTACATTATGGGAGTTGGTATGGGTTTAAAAGCTAATACTATGTTTTAATATTAGTTTTAACATTGTTCGTCATTGAGTTCTGATTCGTACGTTATCTTTTCATCCAAACGAGCGGCAGGGTTTCGTCGGTAGAGTGGTCGTCTGATTTGTGGGTCACAGAATCGAACCACTAACCACTTCGACGGAATTTGCTGTCCTGCCTACGAGAAACGGCACGCAGAGCATTGGTTACGATTAATGGAACATGTAGCTGGCTTCCTCTTAAATCTAAGTGTAGAGAATACGAAATATGTTTCTAATGTGCAGACCTTTTTATTACTATTATTTTAGGGCGGGACGTAGATGTAACGCAATGGCAATGTGGTCAACCGATGCGCGATCGGTCGATGATCGATTCACATCGGTGGACCTATAAACCATATCTCGTTCTGACCAGCGTACTACGACTGGCATATAAAATGTGTTCTTCTGACTGTGGGATGTTAATATAAAATATCATTATAGGGATAATGTTTTCTTAGATTATATGTATACATTACCAAATGTCTGACATCAGTTAGCCGATGATTAATAATTAATGTGCCCTAGTGGTGTCGTCAAATAAAACAATGTTTAAAATTTTACGTTTTGTTTAGTTGCTGTTTTCTTTTTGTCAAGAGCGAGACGCAGCCCAGTGGTACGGCACTCGCTTGATTGGATATAAGCAGGAAAATCAATTGAAATGAAATGAAATATTAGTTTAATTCTGTCGTGCTACACTGACAAGAAGCTTATGACGAACCATCTAATTTAAAACTTATTAGCCCTTGTTCATCGGAAATGAGTCACGCGTTGACGCACGTAACACGGTGCCTCCACAGTTTATTGAATTCGCTCATTAAGTTCGAATAAGGATCATTATGTAGAACTATATCTCATTAAAACATTAAATAACTAATTTACTTCAACTAATGTTCAGTTTATTACAGAACATGTTGAATAACCTTCAGTTAGCTGTGTCTTGCATGCTGATTAGCACAAACAAGTTCTATTTTTCTTATTAAATGGACACAGATACTATAAACGAGTTAAGAGAGATTCTGATTCGATAATCGACTTAAAATGCATCGACCTCGTCATTGTAACTGCCTCTTAAACTACAATAATATGCCCATCAAATGCAATATGATTGGTTCGTTGTTTACATAAAATAAGCTACATTAACATGCGCATCAAATCTAATAGGAGTGGTTCATCGTCTACTATATCAGTGATTGGAAATCCGGTCACAATCCAGATATCTGGATCTACAAGAAGGATTTACAAGTGAGTATAGACTTTTGTATGTGAGTGATATTTAGTAGATGTATTTCAGTTAAGGATCTAAATGTATCATATACGTAGCAATGAAATATATAATGGAGAATACACCGTTAACAGTCGATTCTTGACAAATAACGCACTCGCCCCTACGCAATGGAGAATACACGGGTAACTGTCGATTCTTGACACATAACGCAGTCGCCCCTACGTAATGGAGAATACACGGGTATCTGTCGATTCTTGACACATAACGC
>JAECMU010309006.1:0-11887 GCA_016106625.1 Dracogyra subfuscus
CATTTTTAAAATCACTGATCCCATGGCTAGTGAATGTTTATAAACTTCTAGAAGCTCTGCTGTAACTGTACTCTCAGCAATAACTTAATTTGGGGATGAACAAGTCATTGAGGTGGGGGAAGGGAATCTTGGAATTTTTTTTATAAGTAGATCATTTATGCTGTGCATTTCTCATCAGAGACCTTAGACAAGAATAGTTTTCAGGTTTTACTAAAGTCTGGAATAACATAATAATTCAGGGAATTTTTTTTTGTCACAATTATAGGATATTAACAAGCTTCCCAGGGCTCACGCGGCCAGGCGAAGTGAGCCCAAACTTCGCCTTGATCTCGCTGACTTCGCCCTGACCGTGTGTCTGGAGCGACGTCATAGTCGCCTTGTCAAAACAGAGGCCACATGCTTGGCGGCATGCGTTCACAGGTGACTGACCAGGAATTTGGAGGTGGCGACATGCGTAATTAAAGATTAATTATCCCGGTCTCTGAAGATAATACAAAGGAAAATAAAAGAATGTACCTGCAATCACATGAACCGTAATTTAATATTTATGAAGGTAACTCACTTGGAAAAGTATATAATGTGTATTTTGTTGCATTATTTAGCGTATTAAGACAACATTTAGAAATGTGGTACATGCATATGATAATCATGTCGATTTTAAAAGAACATTGCTTTTTTGTTGTTTATTACTGTAAACAATAGAAACAAATTAAAGTCTCCCTCTGGTTGAAAACTTCTCCCTCTCAAGGTCTGGAGAGAGAAGTCGCTTCTCCCTAAAATTTATACCTAGCTTGAGCCCTGCTTCCATTTTGTATTATGATTATATAACGAGTGAAATAATTTTTAATTCTCACACGGTTTAGAGAGTGAAAATGATAATTATTTCACAAGGAACATAAACATGATATGAAATGGTATTGAGTTTATTATCCTATTTATTACCCATAATCAATTTTAATTTATATCACCTAACTTGTTTGGTTGATGTCGCTGTAAGGTTGTAGTACATCAGTTGATGATATCATTGTGTAACATTGAAGTGTTATGTCCCACTTGGCATTCTAGTTTTGATATGTACCAATTTTTAACCATAATATTATGGGCAATATATTTTAATATATAACAATATATTTTTAATCATATGGGCAATATGTTTTAGTATGTAGCAATACATTTTTAGTCATATGGGCAATACATTTTGATATTTATCAATACATTTTTAACCATATGGGCCATAAGTTTTGATATGTACCAATATATTTTTAACCATATGGGCAATAAGTTTTAGTATGTAGCAATACATTTTTAGTCATATGGGCAATACATTTTGATATTTATCAATACATTTTTAACCATAGGAGCCATAAGTTTTGATATGTACCAATATATTTTTAACCATATGGGAAATACATTTTGATATGTACCAACATATTTTTTTTTTTATCTGTATTGTGCAATACAGGTAAGTTTTGATATGTACCAATATATTTTTAACCATATGGGCAATACGTTTTGATATGTACCAACATATTTTTAATTATATCTGTATTGTGCAATACAAGTAAGTTTTGATATGTACCAATATATTTTTAACCATATGGGGAATAAGTTTTGATATTTACTGATATATTTTTAACCACAAGGGTAATAATTTTTGTTTTCTACCAAGTCTACTCACTCGTTCTCCGGCCAGTCCGGGAAGTCCAGGGGCTCCTGGACCACCACGGGGTCCCTGAAACACAATCAACCATCGTATTAAGAAGAGAATTATGTCAATTTTAAGCCTAATTAAAGTTCTCAATCAACTCTTACAAAATGAACGGAGAAAACAGCTGATTATAAAACTGGACATAATATAAGTGGTGACAGAATGATTGAAGCATTTGTTGGTCAAAATTTCTTTGAAGACCGTTTTCCTTACAAGCAGGTGTTTAAGCACTGTAAATGTATGTAGTTACATATTTATTTCTCAAACACAGGTGTTTAAGCATTGTAAATGTATGTAGTTACATGTGTTGAAATGAAAATAAATAATTAAACTTATATTGAATTATTATAGCATAAAAAAGGCATTCCTTGTGGCTAAAATTGGTGCAAATTCCTGGGATTAAATTTCTTGATAAAACTAAACATTTAAGACTAATGTTGAAAGGAATGTTGTATTTACATTTATTGTTTCAAAGTGAAGATAGATGAATAAAAACATGTAT
Organism: Dracogyra subfuscus; assembly: GCA_016106625.1. Lineage (NCBI taxonomy): Eukaryota > Metazoa > Mollusca > Gastropoda > Neomphalida > Peltospiridae > Dracogyra > Dracogyra subfuscus. The sequence goes on from JAECMU010309006.1 coordinate 2,211, forward strand.
AGTTTAAGGCTGAGATGGTTGTGACTTTTCTGTAAACTGAATTACTTTTTTGCCACCAAGTCCTGGTAAGCCTGAGCGTCCTCGGTTACCTGGCGATCCAGGTCCTCCCTTAATACCGGGCTCCCCCTTGTACCCTGGCTGGCCAAGATCTCCCTGTAATATAATAATAATATTGTATCAGTTAACACATTGTAATGAATCAAATCTTAATACACAGAACCCTCAGTGGCAAAGAGGTTACACCATTGGTCTTGGGGCTGAAAGGTACTGGGTTCAAAACCAGCCATTTTGTTGGGTTTTCTTCTCCTAAAGATTTTTTATTTTTTCTTCTGAAGATGTTTAATTCTTCTTCTCAAGATGTAGTTTTTTTGACTGATGAAACATCAATTATACTTTTAACTTAGGTGGTTTCAGTGGAAACTATTCTTTAAACATTTTTATACCAAATTCATAAGCATGAAAGCATAAAAATCAAATTAAAATGAAAGTAATGGCTTGATTACACCATAACTGGATATAGGCACAGAAATGAAGCTAAAAGAAAATTATACTACTCTCTTTACTAATGGTGATCTGTACTAATTTATACAGTATCAAACAATTTAAAGTAAATGCATTACTAAGAAACACATACCGGAGGTCCTTTGGGTCCATCATTGCCAGGACTTCCTAGTAATCCTGGAGGACCTCGTGGTCCTGGGAAACCTGGGGATCCAGCTGGTCCTGGATCGCCCTGCAAATAAATCAAATCATTAAAGGTAGGCCTACACTTTCTACTTCATCACTGTGTGGTAGATGTACATGTATGTCTTAACAGATCAAATAATTGAATGTAGGCCTACACTTTCTACTTTATCACTGTGTGGTACATATAAATGTATGTTTTAACAGATCAAATCATTAAATGTAGGCCTACACTTTCTACTTTATCACTGTGTGGTACATATAAATGTATGTTTTAACAGATCAAATCATTAAAGGTAGGCCTACACTTTCTACTTTATCACTGTGTGGTACATATAAATGTATGTTTTAACAGATCAAATAATTAAAGGTAGGCCTACACTTTCTACACTGTGCAGTACATGCATGTATGTCTAACAGATCAAATCATTAAAGGTAGGCCTACACTTTCAACCCATTTTAAAATCACAAATATGTATACAGGTAGATTTGTAACTGGTTACGCAAAAGAAATAGGTTCCCGGTATAAGCGTTGGTGTAAATATAAATGTATAGTTAACACACATTATCAGATCTTGGATGCCTGAAAATACTTACAGTGTCTTACAATTTTTACAAAATCAAATTTCATGTGAAAGCTAAAACTTGAACTGTGTTTGACCAATCAAATGCATTATTATTTAACGAGAGTAACACAGAATTTAAATACATACAAAAATAACAGAAAAAAACCATAATATTATTATTAGGTCTTGGAACAAATAGATTTTCATTCTCCATATTTCTTAGGGTGAAGGTACATATATTAAAAAGTCTGAAAGATTGTTTGGGGCTTCTTTGCAAAGACTTTTATAAACTGGTAATCATCTGTGACAATGAATCTGTCCCAGATCGGGCTCTGGCTATCCAGACAGACATGCTCGAAACCTTCGTGGTATATGAGCATAAGAACATTATCCGCTCTGCCTTTACGGTCATCAATGTTAACTGCCAAATGAATATACAGTTTATTGTGGATCTTACCGAGGCTCCCTTCTCCCCATCAGATCCACCTCTCCCTGGGGGTCCAGGCTGGCCATTCTCACCATCACCTCCCGGGAGTCCATTTTCTCCACGTGATCCCTGGGGACCAACTGATCCCTTGGGGCCTTTGGCACCTGCTTCTCCCTATTAAAAATAAAAACAGTTTACACATCACTGCATGTCACAATACCTAGAATGCAAGTGGTCCCTTCGGGCCAACTGATCCCTTGGGGCTTTTTGCACTAGCTTTTACAGAGTGCTGCATGTCACACTACCTAAATAAAATTATAAGATTGGCATCACCAAATCAAATTAAATTTCAAAGACATTAAAGATAATCATTTGGCTAAACTCTGTATCAACATAATTATATTGGGATCAATCTACGATCGACTGAGCATCAAGCGAGCACTTTACCACTGCGCTACGATACAAAACAATAACAATTTTACTTTTTTTAACAAAACGTGCCACAGGTTTAAATGTTAAAGTCTGTAAAACCTATATTTTATTTCTCATTATTTCTTGATTTCTACTGCAGGTGAAATGAAATGACTTTTCTTTTTTTTTTTTTCATTTTCAATATTGTTTAATGTGCACATTCAGAGCAAGCTGTTATAGCGCACGCCTGTCTTGGGCACACACCTTTGCTATCTGAGCTGTCTGTCCAGGACAGAATTGAAATTAGTAGTTAGTTGTTATTGTTAGTGAAAGAGAAAAGAGGGTGTAGCGGCCATACACCTACCCAATGAGTCCTTAAAAACTCGCTCTGGGTGGGAGCCAGTACCGGGCTGCGAACCCAGTACCTACCAGCCTGTTGTCCGGCGACTTAACCGCTAGGCCACCGAGGCCGGTATGAAATGACAATCTGAACATTAAGTTAAATACCTTCTGTCCGACAGTTCCCGGCAGTCCTGGTGGTCCCATGCTTCCCATAGTTCCCGGTGGCCCACCCTGTCCAGGCAGACCGTCCACACCTCGCAGGCCCTGTAAAATAAGTATACTTGTTATTCACAATGTCACGGTTCAACATAACGAGTTAATAAAATAATACAAAGCACACATATGACAACAAGGAAGGAAATGTTTTATTTAACAATGCACTCGACACCTTGTATTTTAGTTTATATGGCATCAGACATAATATGGTTAAGGACCACACAGATATTGAGAGAGGAAGCCCACTGTTGCCACTTCATGAGCTACTCTTTTCGATTAGCAGCAAGGGATTTTTTTTATATGCACCATCCCACAGACAGGATAGTACATGTACCTACCACAACCTTTGTTACACCAGTTGTGGAGCACTGGCTGGAACAAGAAATAGCCCCATGGGTCTACCGGTGAGGAATAATCCTGGACCGATCATGCATCAAACGAATGCTTTACCACTGGGCTACATGTAATAACGACAATAACATTTATGTAATTTTGAGAAGCGACATCATAACATGACAACGCTTCTCCAGTCCTAGCTCAGACTGTGCATGTAGAAAATGACGTCACATCGTCGTCTCCTTCTAGTTGTGGTTGAAACATTTTGAGATGGTCTTTGTTATTCATACAAAAACTAACAGTAACAATATGGACATGCAGTAAAGAAATTATTATATGAGCTTGTGATGTGCATTGAACTTACGAAATTTGTGTCAGAATTTATGTACATGTACTACTTCATGCAGTGTATAGGTAGTACTAAACCAAATAACTTCCGGCTGGGTCAAAGTTCGAGGTGCACCGAACTTTTGATAAAGAAGCAAACATCACAAGTCCTGTGATTGGTTATAAATGTGAGTGTGTTGGTTGTAAAAAATAATAGTTTCATCTGGGTAAAACAAATATGCAATTTTATTTCATCTAGTACCAATGTGTCAAGTAGCCTTGTGCTTGAAACATGTATGGGGTACCAGTAAAAAAAAGTACTCAGATTTTGTGCGGAACTAGGGTAGTCATAGACGCTACCCGTTATCTCAGAACCAAGCAGCTTAACCCCCAATTTTCTCTGGATCACTTGAAGTGTGAGGGGTGGTAGTATTTATATCCGTGGCATTTATGTTGATATGCTGCAGGTAGGAGTTTTCGCCACATATGTTACTATTGTCGTCTATGGGATTTCATTTGGTGGTATACACCCTATAGTAAGTGAATTAGATGGGTGGGTCGATGGGTGGATGAATGGATCGGGTTTTGGGGTGGGTAGATTGATGGGTAAATGATTGGATGGGTGGATGGGTGAGTGGCAAATTTATATGGGTGGAAGGATGGTTGGATGGATGAACGGGTAGGTGGATGGATGGATAAACAGAAAGACAGGCAGAGAGATACAGACAAGACAGATGTGAATGATGAAACATACTCTAGGTCCAGGAAGTCCATCTTGTCCTCTCTCTCCCGAGAGTCCGCGAGCTCCTGGTGGTCCAGGTGGGCCACCCTGGCCCGGCGGTCCGATAGATCCCTGGAAAATAACACACACACATACGTTAATAGTTTGTTTAACAACACCACTAGAGCACATTGATTTATTAATCATCAGCTATTGAATCTCAAACATTTTGTAATTCTGACTTGTAGTCATCAAAGTTAACCCACTACATTTCTCCTAATGCAGCAAGGGATCTTTTATATGCACTTTCCCACAGACAGGAAAGCACATACCACGGCTTTTGTCCAGTTGTGGTGCACTGGTTGGAATGAGAGAAAAAACTATCAATTGAATGGATCCACCGAAGTGATTCGATCCCTCGACGTAAGCACCTCAAGCAAGTGCTCAACTGACTGAGCTAAATGTTAATAGTACATACACGTACACATCACTGGCATCTTATTTACAGATACCATTTACATGTTACTAGTGATCCAGTAATACACAAATCACTTGCAACAACTAACCTGTATTAAGCAGCCACCCGTCTTAATAGGCCATATTTTATATTCCCTTTTGTGACTGCTTAACTTGGGTTTCACTGTATGTTTAAATATACAGGTTACCACAATATACAGGTTACCACAATATACAGGTTAGGTTACCACAATATACAGGTAACCACAATATTCAGGTAACTACAATATACAGGTTACCACAATATACAGGTTACCACAATATATAGGTTACCACAATATACAGGTTACCACAATATATACATTACCACAATATATAGGTTACCACAATATACAGGTAACCACAATATACATGTTACCACAATATATAGGTTACCACAATATACAGGTAACCACAATATACAGGTTATCACAATATATGTTACCACAATATACAGGTAACCACAATATACAGGTAACCACAATATATAGGTTACCACAATATACAAGTAACCACAATATACAGGTTACCACAATATACGGGTTTAGTGTACATGTAGGTTCCAGCATAGTTTTCAAGTTTACAGTCGGCATTATTTTTACCATTACATTCCTTTACTGATAGTTTGTTATTTGTTTATATCACTGCTTTCATCATATTAGTAACTATATACATGTGTCTTATATTTGAATATGACACAAATGATTAACAAGTTTGTATTGTTTTTCTCTTATTTATATCACTGCTTTCATCATATTAATAACTATGTGTGTGTGTTTTATTTGAATATGACACAAATGATAAACAAGTTTGTATTGTTTTTCTCTTATTTATATCACTGCTTTCATCATATTAATAACTATGTGTGTGTGTTTTATTTGAATATGACACAAATGATAAACAAGTTTGTATTGTTTTTCTCTAATCTGATGAATGAAATATACTTCTTGACTTTGTCATAATATTGCAACATGGTACGACTTATTGTGGTGCCTGCATGCATGTACACTACAAATGCATGAACAAACACCTGAACAAATACATGAACAAATAGACTACAATAATACAAACAGGCCACTTACTGGTTCTCCTTGTAAACCTTGCTCTCCTCGCTTTCCCATGAATCCACGGTATCCCTACAAAACAAATAACAATTTTAGAAATACACCTCTTTTTATTACAAACACCTTGAACATTTAACACAGAGGCAAAGACATTTTTTTGTATTTTGGATACTACAAATATGGATGATGATGAGATGAACAGAGCCGGTACTAGCATGAAAAATCCCCCATTGCCTCAGGTGGGATACAAACCCAGTACCTACCAACTTGAAGTCCAATGGCATAACCACTACACCATCAAGGCTGATTGAAGTAAATACTTCCTTGATTGTTGTATAATACTAAATTAATTTTTTTAAAGAGTATATAATTTTTTGTTAAACCTTTCTTTTTTAATGAAAAAAAAGAGACTACTTTAATATGTTTACTTTGTCCTATTGACCTTCTTCAAGTTCCCTTTTTGAGTTTCTCCACCACCATCATTTAAAAAAACATCCAAGCTGCTCCTGCAAGCTACATTTTGTCTTGTTTATTTAACAGAGATTTTAATAAGTTTCTCCTCACCATGTGTCCTTTTGGTCCTGGCATGCCTGGCATTCCTGGTCTCCCTGGAGCTCCCTACAATGAAATTAATATTATATGAGAACTACATGGTTCTAAAGGAAATAAAACAAGAAAGAAAGAAATGTTTTATTTAACGACGCACTCAATACATTTTATTTACGGTTATATAGCATCAGACGTATGGTTAAGGACCAGAAAGATATTGAGAGAGGAAACCCACTGTCGCCACTTCATGGGCTACTCTTTTCGATCTTTTATATGCACCATCCCATAGACAGGATAGCACATACCACGGCCTTTGATATACCAGTTGTGGTGCACTGGCTGGAGCAAGAAATAGCCCAATGGGACCACTGACAGGTATCGATCCCAAACCGACAGCGCATCAAGCGAGCATTATACCAAAGGGCTACTCCTCACCCCTTAACAAAGTTACAAAACTGAGTATTAAAAATATTGACATCATGCCACTTCCAGCTGTAAAGAACTTGGGTCAGGTCATGTCAAAGGGTTTTTCGTTCATACTCATTTGAAGCTGTTTTAACCGTCCAAGGTCCATATTTTTGAAGCCATCTTAGCGCTACAAAATAATAAAACCATCATAGGATGTGACGTCACTACAGCACTCGCTATAGTGACATCATAACTTGCAATGTTTTTACGATTTCGTAAGTTAAGATTGCTTCGAAAATATGGGCCCTGGACAGGAAAATTGTAGGGTTGGGTGCATGGGCATGGGGGAAAATAAAAAATTAGAAAAAATTACATGGAAAATACAAAATGAATAAAATAACATAAAAAATTTTCAACAGTTCATTCAGTTAGAGCAGGTTACTACTCTTGGAACAGTATTATTTACAGTAATCTTAGCAAAAAGATGTCTTCACACTTCACACGTCGAATTCAGGATAACATTGCCCCCCCCCCCCTGCATTTTTTTCTGCGGACGCCCATGGGTGGGAGGCATAGAACTCTCTCAGTGATGCACTAAACTGACACTGAGTGAGTCAAATTCTGCGACTCTGTGAATCGACGAATGATTCTCGTAAATGTCTCTTGGGTAACAACCATTACATTTCTGGTGCTACGGCATCATATTAAATTATTTATTCCAGCGCTGGCTCTAGGTAAACACAAAGTTTCGCCAAATTATCTATTAAACTTTTAAAAAATGGCAGAAAACCAGTTGTTTTCTAATAAAATGCAGTAAAATTATTTTGCCAACTTAAAATAAAATTTGGCAATTGTTTTAAAAATTCGCAATTGGCGAATCTGGTGACTGCCAGAACTAGCCCTGAATGTTTTGTTCACTAATTTCCACTTTTCTGAAATCAACTTCGTACACAGTAAATAAAACATATCCAACTGTAACTTTTTGATATGATATATTTGACAAAAGGTACTTTTTATTTATTTCATCTTTTGAAACTTAAAATTAATAGTTTGTCCAGAATTACAAAAAATAACAAAATACCAACCTGTAAACAACGTTGTCCGCTTGTTATAAAAATTTGACAGGTGTTAAGATTAGTAGACCAGTTTTTATTTTAATGTGGCGAAGCATTGTAATAATATAGCTAAGTTTGAATTTGAATGATGTCAGTATTCCAATGACGTCATTTAGAATCGCCTTACAATAACCATACACTGGGTACATGACGTTTTAAGAACAGTGGAGAAATTCCAATGCAAACTTGCTATTGAATTTATTTATTTTGAACATTACTAATGCATCTGAACGTGTTTGAAGAAAATCTTGTGATTAAAAAATTGTACCTTTTACGAAATGTGGATTTCAAGTGAAATTACGGTAAGATATGCTATATTTATTGTGTATGAACCCAAAACAAGGGTGTGAAAAGTGACTGTCGTCGACCTTAGGTGCAACAACTAAACAAGATAGATAGCACACTGGTATGAATTTTGGTTTAGCTAATTAATTTTCAAATATGTACAGCATTTCCTGTAATAATATTAATAGGTGGCTAATTTAGACAAAACTATTATTATTCAAATCGTAAATGTAGTAGTGACTTAATTTGTATGAAAATCAGTAATTGGCTAATTTGGTTACTAGCTAGCAGGATAAGCCTCGGTGTAAGCAGCATGGGTGCGTAACCTAGCTATGGTGTGTGTGTGTTTGGAGAATCGGACAGTTTTCAAAGAGCAGACATGTAGATGTAACATCTAAAAGAGGAAAGAGGAAATTAAAAAACAGAAAATACATACTCTTGCTCCTGGTGCTCCCTGAGCTCCCGACTCACCATGGCGACCAGTGTCTCCCTAAAAATAATCAAACAAAGATTTTTATATGTTAAAATATCATCCATGAACATTATATTAATAGGTGGCAAATGGTGTTTTTCACTACCTATTCATGATGTTCACCATGTATAGAATTAAACAGAATAAATGTTTCTTGACCAGATTGTGATATGTTTACAGTCTAATATCAACATGTTAATTGTCACATGGATTTGAAAGCTAGCTTGCTTCTTTCTGATTGGTTAATATTAGCTAGTTGTCTTTCTTAGAATTCAGTACAGCCAGGGCCCGTGCTTATAAACCTTCAAGTCTAGACTTTAATAAAGTTCAGACTTTAACGTAATGCTATTTGAATGGTGTTGCCATGATGTTAAAGTCTGGACTTTATTAAAGTCTAGACTTTAAGGTTTATAAGCACAGGGCCTGATTATGAAATCTGATGTTTTTAACTATAGAACTTCAGATGGTAACAGTTGCTATAATTTAATTTTCACCTGCAATTTCAATTCTTAAAGTCATACTGAACTTTGTACCATTATAAAAATTACATTTTGGGTAGTTTTATAGTTAAGGTACTTATAAGGGAAACTTTGAATTTTTATACGTATTATTTATAAGATAGAAACATTATACATAATATCTTGTTTGTCTTAATATACCAGAACAATGCTTGTTCTAATTCAAAGTTCCATGATAATTTGATTTCTCACACATCCACTGGAAAGAAGAGAAAATTAGATTGATGACATCACATATAATATCCAAAATGGTTTTTAAAAAATCCTGGTTTCCGAGTTTGAAAGGCTGCATACTTTTTATAGATCTAACACCATTTTGGCATTTTTGGTTACCTGAAACTTTGGTTATTTTGTTAAATTCGGTTAAGAGCTACCCTATTTTCTTGCGACATTTGCCAAAAGTCTCTGCGTGTGTGAGAGATCCATTTTAAAGCTGAATGTACAGTATCTTATTTTACTGGATTGTACTAATCAGCCAGGGGTCTAATTCACAAAGCTCTCTTAGGCTCTGTTAGACAACAAATCATCCTCTTTGTAATTCGTGTAGCACTGCACTGCGAGATCGCAAAGTTGTGAGAGTTTAGTGAATGAGGGATTAGGGGCCTAATTCACAAAGCTATCTTAGGCTCTGTTAGACAACAAAGCATCCTCTTTGCAAGTCTTTTAGCACTGCACTGCGAGAGTCTAGTGAATGAGGGATTAGGGGTCTAATTCACAAAGCTCTCTTAGGCTCTGCTAGAC
>JAECMU010309081.1:0-13364 GCA_016106625.1 Dracogyra subfuscus
AAGCATTAATCAACACACAAACAGAACAGTGATTTGCCTGAAATATTGTGCCCAGTATAATTGTTTAATGTTTTTTTATTTCAGACATCTCCAAATGGAAACAAAGTTTGGCAAGGACAAGGTAGGAACATCATGGATTTTAACTGTTTTATATATCACACAAATAGAGAATTTTGTTTTACTTAAAAAAAATTAAAAAAATTAGCAGCTGAATAGTTATTATGATATGCTGGCATATTATAGCCAAATATTACGCAGTGAACATTTTCTTTTTAAAATTTTGATTAGTAACAGTTTGTGATCGGTTGAAAATTGAGTAGCAATGGCTGTTTAACATTTAAAAATGTGCATGGAGATGAAAAAGGAGTTGAAAAATAGGTGCTGTTAAATCAGGAAGAAAAAGATGGAAATCTTAGACGTGAATCGACTAAGGGCGGTTAGATTGGTAAAAAAAATACTGAAATTTATCATTAATACAATACTGAAGAAAATTTTCTCTGTAATTATTGTATAGATTTCGTCTTATAAAATCTTTATTTTTTTTTTTTGTGTGTGTTGAATAAGGTTAAATCTTAGCACTGTGTATGGGCTAATTGTATAGATTTCGTCTTATAAAATCTTTATTTAGTTTTTATGTGTGTGTTGAATAAGATTAAATCTTAGCACTGTGTATGGGCTAATTGTATAGATTTCGTCTTATAAAATCGTTATTTAGTTTTTATGTGTGTGTTGAATAAGGTTAAATCTTAGCACTGTGTATGGGCTAATTATATTCGTGATGTTTTAACGTAGCAATATTTGATGATTTTACTGATAGTTATCCATCTTTTGTCAATTTTCCAGCCTTTGGTGAGCATAATGAATCGGGTAACAACCCAGTGCTGTTCAGTCCCACTCCGTGTCTGAAGATAAGGAACATGTTTGATGCCGATGTGTAAGTGTTCAACTGTCAGTGTCAGCTTTAATTACTAATCGCAGTTGTTTGACTTGGGGGTGGATGAATGTATCGATCACAATATAAAATTGAATTTAAACTAAAACAAGATTAAATTTCGTTTTGTTTAACAATTAATCATTGGTTATTGAAAGTTAAACATTTGGTATTTCTGACACATAGTCGACAATTTTGCATTAGTAGTAAGGGATTTAATGTCTGATGAGGTTACCTATAATAGTGGCATCTTGTCATGGATTTTTCCAGGTATGCTGTCTGTAGTGTTCTTGGAAGTAAAACAAAATAGTTAGGAACTTTATCCTTGTCTAGTCTGTCCCATTGGACTAATGTTTACTAGTAATAGGAGAAACATAACAATATCTGAAGTAGCCATTGAGCACTCTGAGGTGATCGAAGGGTACAGCAAAATTATAATATCAATGACAGGTTGTGGCATGGATTGTCACAAGAGACCAGCACCTGTTACTTTTGAAAAGACAAGGACTGTGATGTGGAAATGTATAGCAAAAGAAGTTAAAAAATAGACGCTGTGAAGTCAGGAAGAAATGAGAAACAAATCAAAGACGTGAATAGAAGGCTGTGAGATTTTTAAATTTTTTTTTACTGAAATTGATCCTTAATTGTCTACTTTTGTTGTTTTCAGAGAAAATGACACAGACTGGCACTTGAGCGTTCAGGATGCGATTCTCGAAAAGTGTCGAGATGTCAACAGTATTCTCCACATTTACGTCGATAAAGATTCAAAAGAGGTGCGTTCTCAGATAATTGTTTCTCTTATTCAAGGATTTTTATTTGTTTTTCTGTTCTCTTTTTAAGTAGAAAATGTAATTTGACTGTATTAATTGATTAAAATTTTATATTTTGATGATATTAAAATGTATGTGTTTGGTTATTTTATGTGTAATACTACTTAACACATTTAAGCAATCTGAAATATAGTTATATATAATTTCGAAAGTTCAGTCCAAGAGAGATATATTCACATTATAATGTTCACCTTTTCAGAACTATCACTCCATAGTCCTTCCCACAGAGAACACCTTTTTTCATACTGTGGAATTTACAACAAATTAGTTATTTCTGAACCGATTTATTTCTGAATTGTACACAAAAATAGGGGTGGGATTGTTATTTTTCCAAAAACTATAATGTTTACTAAAATTAAGTACAAAAAACATTTTTGTAGGAGGATGGGACAGACTATATCTCCCCATCACACTCTGTGAGACATCTAAGTTTAAGGAGATGATTTTTAGCTTCCATTAACATAATAATATCTTGAAAGGCTCAACGTCATCTTAAGTTAGGGAGACAATTAATCACTCCCTTTATTTTAAAACATTTTCACAGCGAGGTCTTCATGGGTTTTTTGGTGGTCAATACAGTTAAGTTGATATATGTGTTTGGTTTGTTTAATAGGGTTGTGTCTACTTGAAGTGCAGTAGCTGTCAGGCTGCAGGCAATGCAAGGCAGGCACTGCATGGCTGGTGGTTTGACCGTAAGTATACTTTTGGAATTCAGTATTTTTCAGTGCAACATTCATTCATGTTTACAAGATGGTTTAGTTTATTAATCAAGTATATTTTTAAAGGTTTGGGGGCCAGGTGGGCTATTGTCTCCCCACTTGAAGACTCTGTATAAATATGTAAAGAAAATCTAGCTTGTGCTTGGAAAATATTTCACTAGCCCGCCAAACTAGAACCAACTAAAATTTACTAGTCCACCAGAAAATATACTTTTGTTTAGCAATATTTTATAATATGACTGCCATAGGAAGTGGGGGGGGGAAAGACCCTTCTTTTCTTGATCCATTAGCAGCATGTGTGTGCACACACACACCCTCCAGCCTTTTTAGCACCTTTCTATGCCACTGTATGTATATATATTTAATGACAAAAACATTAAAGAGACATTCCCGAGTTTGTTGCATTGTAAGATGTTTCCGACTAATAAAATATTTATATACGATTAAACTTACATATTAAATATGTTATCTTGTTTAGAATATCAGTGTCTGTATATTCAATGTGTTTCTGGTCGTCTTAATATTTGTAAGAAGCCCAAACTGGATTTTGTCTTCAAATAAGTTCGTACGAAAAATCCTTTTTAGGAAATAAAATGAAATTTAACCTAGTAAATATATTAGAACGATCAGAAACACATTTAATATACAGCCACTAATGTAATTTCAATTGTTGAAAAGACTCAGTTAGTCAATAATATATTAAAAGTTGCAGAAAACTCAGGAATGTCCCTTTAAGGACACTTGGCAAGTTATCAACATCACGTGGCAAATGAACGAAATCAAACCTAATTGACAAATGAATACATATTGAAATATTACGATCAAGACTACTTTATTCACATTTCTTTCATATAAATTTACAAATTCAAGTGACATCCCATAAATATTTAATAGAAGAATGTTTCTTTCTGTCTCAATGTGGAATCACTGGCTTACAGTTATGGTAACACCATTGTATTGTTCATTTCAGGTCGGCTGGTAACAGCTCGGTATTTAAAACTAGACTACTATCACAACCGCTTCCCCGATTCTCTGAATGCTGTCAAAGCCTTGCTGCCGTCGACAGACCAAATGTCATCCCTCTCCCAGCCATACTACAGGTCCTCCCTGGAAATGACATAATGTGAAGGCTCTTCAGTTTTATATATGTGATCAAAATGTTTGTGCCTTTGTTTTGATCTTGGTGTTTTGGTAAAGTGACTGTGTAATGTGTCACATGCAGTCAACTGCATTTGGTCGTTTGCAACAAGCTTTTGTTTGGGGTTTATACGGGTCATGGAAATCCTGGAAAGTTGTAAAATTTGCAAATGCTGTTTTTCCGGCCTGGAAAGTCATCCTGGCAGGTTATCAAAAATAAAAATTGATTGATAATTGTTTTTAAAAGACAGAAAAACAGAACAGGTTGGCAGTTTATGTCAGTATATTGTAATATTACCTGGTATGTGTTGATGCAGAAAAATCATTGAAAATATTTTTTTCATTTAATATAAAAAGATCATGAAACATGTGATTTTTTTATCGAATTTAGTCGATGACATAGCATATTGACCATACATATTTATGATGAACATTCGACTGTGTAACCCAATTGACACAGAAAGGTATTACAATATATGTTTATGTTAGTGTGCCATTTTAACTACTCTTTTTAGGCCTACTGTGTCACATGCTAACGACATTTGCCTTGGGTTATTCAAAATGGGTGTTTGATAATGGTGAACAGTTCTCTGCACTGTTTTACATAATAAACACAGAGTGATATGAAGAGATTGCTCACCTTATATGTCTGGTCGTTATGACAATTTAATGACTGTGTGATATGCCCCATGCATTTGGTCAGTCAGAAAAGCTTTTGTTTAAGATGAATACAGAACATTACAGTAAAATCTCACCCAATAAACACGAACAGGTACGGAGTCAGTTCAAGATATTATAAAATGGCGTTCAAGATTTTAATGTCACCTGTATAAAGAATTCTGTCCTTGGATCTCCAGACATAACTACATGCTATTTGTTTAGGCAAGACTTTGTACTCTTTTGTCGTATTTCATTGTCCACATTTTGAATTCCAAAGTCCAGATTCTTAAAGGGCCATTTGCCATGTGTACAGTGTTTTTATTTGTTTGTACAGTGAACTGATTCCCCACGACTTTTATATCAAAGGCTGTGGTATGCATTGTCCTGTCTGAGGAAGTGCATATAACAGATCCCTTGCTACCAGTTGAAATATGTGTTGAATTTCCTCTAAGAATATCAGTCCAAAATTTACAAAATGTTTGGCATCCAATAGTTGATAAATCAATGTGATCTAGTGGTGTTGTTAAATCTTAACACATTTTAACTTTTTTTTTGGCTAGTGCGATAACAGAACACAGAAAATAGAGATATTAAAAAAGGTCTTTTGTTGTTGTCAATAATTGTGTTTTCATGTGAGTGGCTTGGTTTTTTGGTAACCCATGCTACGTTAAAAAAATGTGAACATGGAAATTGGCCCTAACAGTCTTAAAAAACATAGTCAGTATGTTTGGTGCTAAAAGTAAATTGTAGTTTAATCTTGTTAAAATGTTCCTTTAACTCCGCTTTGAATAAGGATCCAAATTATGATTATAATAACAGTTTTGTCATTAGATTTAGTCCGGAGTAACCTAGCTTTATACATACGGACCTAGGTTTTTTCCACTGGGACAAAATGACTGCAACTTCTTCAGCTCAAGTCATTGTGGGTCTTTAAACCACAAGTTAAAAAATGTATGCTCTTTGCAATATTGATGCTCGTTTTCAGTGCTATTTTTTCATTTTGTTTACATCCGCTTCAAAGGTGTTGATTATGTCTCAGTATTGTTTTTTTAAGGCACATGGTGTTCGGTCTCTCTTGTGATCCATCTTAATGACACAGTATCCAGTATCACGGTTTTGTCATGAATCAGTATATTTGTATGGTGAATTATTGTATTGATTTTTATGTGTCTAATTGCATACATTTTGGTAAAGTTTTTAGGTCCTTTGAGGACCTTTGTTATAAATTTCAGTCAACATTTGACGCTCAGGCATGGAGGCAAAGCATTTTATTTCATCAAAGTATCATTCAGTTTGAATCAAGCATGACATCGTAATCTGAACTACATTTTAGAACATGGCTATCCTTTCTGTTTATACTGGTATCATCTGTGGTAGAATCATGGTTGTACATTTTTTATTGGATTATGTTTTTAAGATGGATTGTCATGGAATAATAGCAAAGATCATAATTCACTTTATTGCAAAATATCTGTGTATGAGAGGTCAATTTAGTTTTGTATACTGTGGATAATGAATTAAAAGAAATAAAATAACCCCCCCCCACACACACACACACACACACACTGGAACTGACCGTGCTGGTGTCAATTTTCATTGGAGTCATTCATTTGTTTTATTTTTGTAGTTAAATCTACAGGTATCATATCCATTCCATTATTTACAGGTGGTGCATAAGCTAAGTATTGAACTAACAAGAGCATGTTTAAAGTCACTGATCCTAATGTCTGATATGTAGTTCTTTTTCTCTTTTTTTCACATAAAAATCATTTTGAGATGTTATAAATAACAGGATGACCAAAGACATGTTGGATTTAGCAAAATGATAATTTAAGCAAAAAGTTGTAAGTAAAATCTGTTTCACTATTAGAGCTGTTTTTCATAATTGAAATCAGATTTCTTATATTTTATTGTTTCTATTATCTATTTCCATACATTTCAAGTGTTTCTAGTCATCCTGGTGTTTCTAATACCATAAAATTTATTTTTCATGTTTAAAAAGGCATGTACCTCTGAGAAGTAACAGTTATGGAGACTAGTTCTGGTCTACTTTTTAAGGATATTTCTAAATTTCAACATCACAGACTCTTGTTTCAATCTGTTGTAACTTTATCCAGATGTTTTACAGGTTTGTAGATTAACTAAACTTGGTGTGCATTTTCACTGTCTGAAACTAGGATCTGAGACTTAGTGGTAAAACAAAGAAACAGACAGAAATATTTTATAACCGGGGTCAATGGCTCCAAGTTTATAGATTGGCTGTATTTGACTTGTACGATGCTCAAATATCCCTGCGATAAATGTGTGTATAGTCATGTTGCTGGTTATTAAAGAAGGGAAACGTTTGCAAACGAAAACAGTCCTAAACATTTACTTGAAAATGCTGTCGAAAATAAGAGAATTTACCATAAAGGATATTGGTGCCAATTATATTGTTACAGGTGTTTTATTTTGTTTAATAGGCGGAAACAAACACTTGTCCAATTTCATCTGGTTTAAATTGAAAATGTATTCTTAGTACTTGTTTTTAATGTATCAGTTCAAATGCAAGAGCTTGTTTTATATTCTGCAGAATATAATGGTTATAATATATGTATATATATATATATATATATAATACAATGAAAATGTTTTTAACCTTTTCTAGAGTTCATATCAATAGTACATACTTTGTCTACATTTACGATTTAGATTTCCATTATTACCTGTATCGTTTTCATAATTATGTTGACAATGGTTCCTTGTATTGGGAATTCTATTACCACTGAATGGCATTATTGTTCTTGAACTCGACATCTTGGCAGTTATGGTGTCTTAGTTTTTGGGCTCAAAGTTAAGAATTGTTTTCCCCACAGCAATTTTTAAAAAATTACTATGGGTTAAATGTCCCACCGATGGCAATTTTGAACTTGCCGATGTCCATTTTTTTTTAAAGTGACATTTGCAGCAAATAAATATAGCTAAAAGGTTATTTTGCTTTATGGTAGACCTATTTCAATTATGCAAATGTTAAATATTGCCAGATATTGTACACCAGCTGTATATATTTTGCGATTGTTTGAGAGCTTTGCTGATGGTTGAAAATTGCTGTCAGCAGGGCCGGATTTAGACTTTGGGACCTATCAATATAGAAATTAAATTGCATAACAAATTAAAAAATTTACTAATTTTATGATTATGTTTTGTTTTTTTTAAAATATAAAGTAAGTCCTTAGTCTGGGGGCCCCTCTAGCAGGTGGGTCCGGGCATTTGCCCCCTTATAAATTTGGAACTGGCTGTTGTTTACGCTCTCTACCTACTGCAATTTATATCTGTCTGTGCTGTTGTTGAGTTCAAGGCCTGGTGTTTAATACATGTATCATAATCCAAATGTGTGTACAGTACATGTAAATATTGTAAATGATCCGTCTATGAATTTGTATTTTTAATTTAACTTAAATAATATGCTTTTACCCAGTTTTGTATATAAACCCACAGAGGAAGCTATTGTACATTTGAAGCCAACACAGTAGGCCTTTGTACATGATAATTTAATACATAACAACAAGATGCATTACATTTGATCTACACATTCAGTTTCTGGCAGTCTGATAAAACGTATGTGTGGACTGGATGATAAAAAGAACATTAAAATCTGGGCTTGACCTACATTTAGTTTGTATGTCGTGTGTAGTAGCCTAATCTCAAGGTTTCGTTATAAAGGTCCCAATTCATAGCAGGGTTTTAATCATGTTGTTTGCATACACCTCTTCTACTCTCTGTAAATCATGATGCCATATGAATCATTTTGTTCATTTATTTGTTTAAATATAACACAACAAAATTAATACATTTCAAAAAAAAAAACAACCCAAAAACATTGAAGAACAATATTACAGTTCAAAGGAACAAAAGTTAAAAAGTTTAAAGTTTGTTTTGTTTTGTTTAATGAGACCACTGGAGTGCATTGGTGTATTAATCGTCTTCTATTGGATGTCAAACATTTGGTAGCTTTGAGTCTTAGAAAACCCGCTATATTTTTTTTCTTTGGTAGCAAGGGATCTTTTATATGCACAATCCCACAGACAGGATAGCACACACCATGGCCATGGTGCATTAGCTGGATTGAGAAGTGGCCCGATACAGGGATCGATCCTAGACCGACCACATCCAATTGAGGGTCGAGCACCATGCAAGGACGAGCATTCTTATTTAATTATATTTTTTCGTCATAAGCTTGCAGCTAGTTACATTACAGGGTTATGAGGAACATGTGAAATGCAATACAATGGCATGATTTGGCATCGATGTTCAGCGCTGGAATTAAGATGCATAATGATATTTTACTTTATTCGTTAGTCTTATTATCATCTAGTCTTAAGTGTCAGGTACTCTGGTCTGGGTTAAGTTTCACCCACGAGTACTCGCAGACCAATATGTTTTACTTATGGAGACCCTAATATAGAAATGTGGAATTAATAACCAACAATATATAAAGTACATCTGCCCAAAGCCTGAAACATAAAATGTGTCCTTTTCATTAAAAAAAAAAAATGTTTTATTTAACAACGTACTCGAACACATTATATTTATGGTTATATGGCGTCAAACATATGGTTAAGGACCACACAGATAATAAGATAGGAAACCCCTGTTGCCACTTCATGGGCTACTCTTTTCGATTAGTAGCAGTTGATCTTTTATGTGCACCATCATCCCATAGACAGGGTAGTACATTCCACGGCCTTTGATATACCAGTCTTCGTGCACTGGCTGGAACAAGATATAGCCCAATGGGCCGGGCCCACCGCCCCCTTTTTATTCAGTCTGCTAATATTAATGTTGCAATGTTTTGTTTTGCTATAATGCAAGTGAAAATGT
The DNA here is from genome assembly GCA_016106625.1 of Dracogyra subfuscus. Classification (NCBI taxonomy): domain Eukaryota; kingdom Metazoa; phylum Mollusca; class Gastropoda; order Neomphalida; family Peltospiridae; genus Dracogyra; species Dracogyra subfuscus. Next base: position 9,138 of record JAECMU010309081.1, read on the forward strand.
TAGTGAAACAAAGAATGTGACACATTGTAGCACTTGTTTATTATGGGTAAAATTTACCTACATTTTGTTTTTTCTTAAACATTATTTTATTTTATTTTATTCACCATCTTCAGTTTGTAAATTGTTTTGTTTTTTTACATGGTCACCAACACAAATCACAAATTATTATATTCCCATTTATACACAACTTATATTACGGTAACTACATACAATTTGTTCGTCTGTGCTGGTTCTGGTTGCAAGAGCAGATTATACCAGATGAAAGTATGTACTTCATATGTATTCAAAGCACTCATGAAGATAAAATGACAAATTACTGTGATTAGCTGACGTACTGGATATAAAGACTTGTTCATATATAGCACTGAATATCAAAACATTTGTGAAATGTATAAAGACTTAAGAAGAAAAAAAAGTCATTTACAAAGAATTGAATCGAAATAATTTGATAAAGAAGATTGCATATTTTATCATCTTTTAAACTTGATTCTGTTTTCACTGAAGGTTTGATACACGGTCATGTATATTTGTAATAATTGTTCTTGACAAATGACTTCCTTGTACATTTTAGATTCATGTGTCTTGCAGTATTAATACAATTGTGTCATTCATTTACGCTGAATAACATTATTTTGTACACATTTCTTAAGTAAATGGCATACTAGTTATTACTATTTCGTAGATAATGTTCACAAATGTTATGGCCATCCTTTAAAAAAGAAATTAAATTGGTTTGCTGTAATCTGCACTATTTCAGTTGTTGGTGAATAAATCTTTTAGTTTCATTAATACTTTTTGTTGTGTAGAAAAAAACCAAAACTATCACATAATGCTGATTTTTAAGCTACAGGTTACAGCAATTTGTTTTTAAAACATTTTTAAATGTTGGCCATTGAATTGTCACCATTCTGAATTTCATGTTGCATCATCCACCCCCAGTCTGCAAGTTTCTCACCAGTGTATGTAAAACAATTGCAGTCACTGGTGACAGTAGAATATGTTTGTATATTAGTTTTAGTCTCTGAAGCTTTCCAAATAATAATAATAATATGATTTTGTTCAAGTGCTATATTATCGGGTATCCAGCAGTAAGAATCATATGATTAATAAACTTAAGTGGATTTGCATTAGTTGTTGTTGTTATTCAGTGTTTTCTAGTGATTATTTTAACTCCTATAAGGCATTGGATTGTATAAAAGTCACATTTTCCAAAATAGGTACCATCAGGGATTTATCCAGATGTTCTGTAGCTTCAAACAGGAAATTCCCAGTTTCTATGTTAAACATTTTTCATATAAATAATTATGCCTGTTCTAATAATTGAATGGTGTACTGCATCAAGCATTGGCCTGAACAAATATCCCAAGTATGATTTACTCTTGCTATTTTTCCAAATTCATCAGACACTGGTGAAAAATCCTGGATAAAATCTTAACCATATACAAAAAATAATGCTCCCAAAGTATAAACTAGTTCTCAAAACTACTGAAAAGCCCTGGTGTAAAATGACCTGAACTGCATTCAGAATATTTCAAATACTTTAGCTTGCTGGTTGTTAATTATATTTATTATGCTGAATATCTCAAATACTTGAACTTGGACCTTGGTTGTTAATTATATTTATTATGTGCAAACCAGACTTTATTGAACCATGAAGTAACAAAGGAAACTTGCTGTACTGGCATCAGTAGTGTTATGGTCAAGTCTTTAGTTTCAAGGCTGGTAGGTATTAGGGTTACATCCCAGTAACTTCTCCCACCCAGAGGAAATTAAATCAGGCAGGGGTGGGGAACAATGAACATAATTTACACAGATTTGTAAAGGTTAATTTGGTCTTTGTTCTAAAAATAACCCTTTAACTTTCTCCAGTCATGAGAGACTTCCACCCCTAACCAATGGGCATACATAGGATTTTGAAAAGGGGGGGTGTTCCAAAATAGATTGCAGAGATATATTTTTATGTTGAGTAAAAGTATTGTCTGACATATTAAATTATAAAAAAAGCGATTTGGGGGTCGCCCCCCCCACCCCCATGTAACCCATCTTGCACACCTATTGTTAGCAGAAGTTGGTTGACAAAATACAAACTACAATATCATTGCATACAAATTTAATTTACACATGTATGTATATATTAAAACAAAACAAAAATGATTTTTTGTTGTTCTAACTATATTAAACAAAACAACATGTCTTCACGTGATGATATTTATACTGGAAGAGTATTGATCATGTATAATATCACATTCATTTTTGATGATAATTTTTAATTATTAGTAGACATCTGATAAAATAGGAATGAAATGGGGTTAAAAATTTGTATGGTGACCTACGTTTTTTTGTAAATTCATCACCAACCAATGTTGATGAATTAGGCTCAATAGAATTTAACATTTGTTGACAAATTTGTTTTTTAAAAATACATAAATGAAGAGAAATTGTGAAGGGGAGTCTAGACTGGCAAGCAAAGTTTTTTAGGGGGTCGTGTCATACTTCCTCAGAAATATAGTACATGTATACACTGAAGAAAAAAAAGGGGGAGGGGGTTTGACTTCCGAACACACACACACCTTGCATAAGCATCTGATGAATAATTTAAAAAAAAGAAGAAGACAAAAAAAAGTTAAATTAATAAATTGTAATTTTAAGCAAATTTGTTTTTTAACGGCAAATACATCATTTAGCACACTTTATGAAACTTACTTGAAACAATTACTGATAATGCTATTATGAACCCATTATAAACAAAGTTGTTCTTAATATATTGCATAGAACGTGTTGCTCATTTATTCAAAGTCCGATTTATTTCAGTGTTTACAACTATTAAATATTCAAGCATGCTGTCCTTGGCACACACCTCAGCTATCTGGGCTCTCTGTCATGACAGAATTGTTGGCTTTTAGTGCGAGAGAAGTTAGGGCACATCTCGGCCTCCACCCTCCCCCTCCCCTCCCCCCAGTTCCAACATGCTTGTTACACACAGCTATTCATTCTTATTATATTCAAACCATTACTAAGTATATCACTTGAAATGCAGGGGTGGATTATACTTTACGTAAGGGGGGTTTCCAAAACAATATGTAAATGTTTATAATTTGTAATTATACATTTTAGTGGACGTAAATTCAGATCTTCGTGGTGGGTGGGTTTTGTTTTTAGCTGGGGGGGCCTGTATGACTTGAAAAAAAACACCATAATCCACCTCTGAAATGCACTTCTTTCAAAGAATTTAATACAATGAAAGCCATCTAACACGACCCTCTGTAAAGCGGATTTCCCTCAAACCAGGAAATGTTTCATGGTTCTTTTTTAAATATCATTACAGAACAGAACCTCTGTAAACCAGACTTTTTACTTTGTCTGGTTTACAGGGGTTAAGTGTGTATAACAAACAAAAACTATTTTGCACCAAATAAATACTATTTGACGTAAATACCACATCATGAACAAAAGCAGCACTATTCTATATTATGAATGAGATTCAATGAGCAACGCATTATGGCCGTAAAGGTACCTAGCCCTCTTGAAACTACTGTACAACTCTTCTGGGTGAATCGTAGCTTCTAGCTTTCAATATTCATGTTTGTATACTCTGTGTTCTTTGATGTTCTGATGTCTTTTCAAGCTCGAGACACTGTCTTGATGTGACCATTAAGCACATGCTAGAATTTTGATGATATGGGATTTTTTGTGTTAATATTTTGTCAAAATGCATATCTTTATATGGCTGTGATGTGTGATAATTCACAACACTTTAAATAGAAGTACTCGTATCCTGGCAAGATTTAAAATGTTGGGCCTCTGAAGTGCAAAATGAAAATTTGGGTGTTTATACACAGCAAAATAAATTTCACATGTCAAGTTGCTGTCATACCGGTATTCATGAAACAAAGTTCAAGACAGAAGTATCAAATATACCGGACAAAATTAAATAAGGACCAGCCGCAAGTTTTGATCACAGATGATTCCTAAATGTTGTTAAAGTACATTTTTACCAATGGTAACAATGTACAAAATTTCAAGTTTTGTATGCTTTGTAAACCCAAAATCAAATGTATTTTGCAACAAAAAATCCCAAATATCTTCTGGCCAATAATTAATTGTGTTGAGTGTATATTGTTAGAGGGTCAAGTACCTTTAACAAATGATAAACAACAATCACAACAGTTACAGTCAAATAAGCACTAGCTGTGGCAGGGCCATACCCTCCGGGGGGGCAGGGGGGGC
>JAECMU010309144.1:0-10007 GCA_016106625.1 Dracogyra subfuscus
GTGCACGTTAAACCCTATGACATGACATGACATCAGTGGTTATTGCCAATATTACCTGCAGAAAGGAGATCGGCATCCTTAAAGCTGCATTGTCTGGTTTCAATCGTATACAGTCAAGTTCTAAGTTCAAATACAAGCATAACTGCACTTTTAATTCACTCGCGAGTTGTCATTAACGCATATCGTCTAATGCTTACTAGTCAGTTAGAACAATGTTCGCCATTTAGTAATACCGTACGGATTCTAACAGTCACTTCCTCACAGCCTATTACGTTAGCAGCAGACACGCATGGCGACGTTCTAAACCCCGGACTCGTACGCCTTTTATAATGCGTGTTGTGGTGTAATTTATAGTACAGAAGGATGTTTAAAGTGATACTTCAGATATTATAAAAGTGCTTAATAAAATTGTTAAGTTGTATTTATACGGATATTAGTAACAAAAAGACTGTGAAAGTTAGTCTTGGTTGTTATTATATAAAGATACTCTTTAAAACTCTTAAACATTTTCAGTTGTAGTGAATAATAAAAATTAGCATAACAGTGTGTTTAAAAGTGTGAAATAATCGAAAGACGTACAAGTCCGATGTGTTTAACGTCCATATGAGTGCTGAAATTGTCTGCTAGGAATTGACTGCTCGGTTTTTGTAATGCAACAATAGCCGAACCGTACTATTTATAGTCCAGTGGGAGCCCGCCAAAATTGTCCTACTTTCAAAATTCTGGGTTTATTTTTAACTTGGAAAAGCCAGTGTAGTGAAACCAATTCAGACTGAGGCGTCTTATATGCACCAAACGTAACTGGATTTTCTGTTCTATATGCTTAAATAATAAAAAATATTCCAGACAGTGCCGCTTTAACATGTGGATATAAGTGACAGCTTCATGTGTCTGTGTCTGGTCTTTTCCAGTGATGGAGCTAAGCACAGTGGACTGTTCTGTGTTTTGTCAAACATCATCAGCATGTTAAAACTTGACGAGGACGTCGACATCTTCGTCACTGTTCGAGAACTACAGTGTATTCGACCTCAGATTGTTGCATCATTCGTAAGTAGCAGCATTTAGCCTGTTATTGTTGAATCATTTGTAAGTTAATTCATTTGACCACAGATTGTTGAACCATTCGTAAGTAGCAACATTTGGCCTGTTATTGTTGAATCATTTGTAAGTACCATCATTTAATCTCAGATTCCTGAATCATTCGTAACAATCAATGAATGAACGCTTATTGACAACTCTACTATTGTGTGTCAAAGGTTGGTGTATGACTATGATCAAAATGAATGAAGGACATTTTTTATTTAATGACACACTCAACACATTTTAATTACGGTTATATGGCATCAGTAAATTGAATGATTGTAAATTGAACCCAGAGGGTGGAGAAAGACAGAGGGGTAGCAAAGGGAAGGAGAGATATAAGGGGAGGGATAAAACAAACAAAAAAGAGGACAAAATTGATAATACAGACAAAAGGCTCCAATAGTACATGGCCAAAGGCAAAGATTATATAGGTAGACTAGGATTATATCGGTGGATTCTGGATTCTTTTAAATAGCCTTTCCTATCACTTCAGTAATCCACAAGTTTTGAATGCAGGGTTCTTCATCCATTTGATTTATTATTTTAAAAACAATATGCATCATTTAAGTAGGCCTACAAAGTAAACTGCCGTTGCGAGGTTATTCCACCCAACAACCATTTTCTCAACTCAGTACCACAACTCTTCATCCGTATCTACATCTTCAACTGAACTCTTTGGGGTTTTTTAACCTGCATGTCTGAATTAGATGTATTTCCGTTTCAGAAACAGTACCAATACTGCTATGAGGTTGTCAAGGAATATATGAATAGTCTGGAAGTAAACGGCAATTTGTAAAATCACCAGCAAAACGATGCAGTTCTACGAGGTGCCGTCTTGTAAATGCACACCAAGTATCAGCTGTCGTGCAGAACATATACCGAGGCGAATTTAAACGTTTTGTGAAAGAGGTCTGGACTGAGAATGCTAAATAGAATTACAAACAATGCCTGTATGATGCCAGACTCTGGGATGCCTTCATAGTTGTTCTTGGTATATTATTTTATTGATTTAAATCTCAGACTTCTCTTTAAATATGCTAGTTCTGGTCAGCTTTTTAGCGAGTGTATCATTTGTATAACAATGCATGCAAGAAAAACTTCCTCAATCGTATTACTAAAAAAAAAAACACAAACAAAAACACACAAAAAAACAAACCTGTTTAACGACACACCAGCACATGTTGAAACTATGAGTTACGAAGTGAATTTATAGCAAAATCCACAGCCCAAAGAAAGTTTACTTCTACTGAAAGTGTACAAATCAAATATTTGCAACTCACTGGTCCACTTCAATGGAATGGAGATGCCAGAGAAAAGAAAATCAGCTAAGATGTTCTAAATGAAATACATATTCTACATATACTATAATAATACGATGTACAGTTCAGCCGTTTTATTATATTATTATTTATACTGTTGGGGGTGGGGGTTCCAAGTCGTCTGTTTTATGTATAGCACTTATTCGAAATATGACTTTGAGATGACGGTCAGATTTTGTTTTAGGTAGTGTCCGGATTCTGGAAACACATTTTAAGCCTAAATAGAGTTAGAGCACATTTGAAACTTTGTATTATAAAATTGTTTTCTAGCATCATTTGTAAATGAAGACCAGTTCTTATATGTATCAGCTTTTTACTTTTTAAATCCTCTTTTTCTTTCTTTTCATATATTAGTGACTTTACAAATTTCTTACAATTTGACTTCCAATAAAATATATTTTATAAATGTTTGCGAGTTGCGTTTTATTTTCCATGATTAAAGGGGTGTCACACAGGTCACATGATTCCCCATAAATCTACGCGCTACATTCACATATACAAGAAAATGATACACAAAAACGCTTTTGTAACAAAGTTTTAATCAGTCATCCATGCTTAAATATAAATAATGTATTGAAGAAGCAATTTCTAACTAAATTCAATAATTGTAAACAAAGCTGCATTACATGCATTTACTTGCAAACAGCATCAGTGACATGAAAAAGCTCCAGAAGTTCTAAGAAGAAATAGCACTGTTATTTGCCTTTTGCCAAGATCCTACATTTAAAAACGTTCCCAAGTTCTAGAAATGTCACTAATATTTGCTTACTGCCATGATCATTAATTTGGAAATGAACCGTACTAGCATCCATAAGTTGGCACCCCATAGTCACCAAGACGTACAATGAAAACGTCGGCTCCATGAATTAGAGATGTATACTGAACACTCGAGCTGAATAAAGTATACATTAGTCCATGTACGCATACACGTGAACCAACATGAATATTGAGCATCATGGTGGTGAGGCTAATACTTAGTGGTGTGGATAATATACTTAGAAACCAAGCTTAAATTGTTTTGGTTTTCTAGTTGTATATTCGCATACATAATCGTCGTGCATTCCTGACGTAACAATTTTCAAACCTCGCCTCAAAACGTCTAAATGCTTGTTTGGGATCAGTCAAAATAATGTATTATTCTAGCAAACCTCAAACGGCAGAACAATATTATAAGAACCAATAATACACAAAAATTAATATCCAAAGCAAGAAACTATGCTTCAACGAGAAATACAACTACAATATTGTAAAATAAATAAGGACCGTAAGAAAGCAGCTCTACTATCTTCAAACTATCGTTTTATTATTATTATTATTATTATTATTACAATTTAAAAAAAAAAAATCCAAATCTCCTGTATGTCCTCCCATTTTTTATAAACTTTACTATGTCAGTCATTTTATGGACCAACCATCTCCTGAACTATCCACTCTACTTAGTACATAAAATGTTTACAGTATGAATTACAGGCCAAAGCCAACGCTTCTTCTGTGCTAACTTTGATTCAAATTTCATTCAAGGCCATGTAAAGTTATTATTGTACCGGTCAAGATCATGTTTAACTTGCATGGTCGAGTGACGGCTAATTAATCAAACACCATAGACCACAATAGTAACATATGTCGCTAAAACTCCTACCTGCAGTGTATCAATCAACATAAAATTGACGGATATAAATACTACCACCCCTCACACTTAAAGTCAATCAGAAAACAATGGGTGGTCAAGCTGCTCATTTCACAGATAATGGGTATTGTCTATTACTACCCTAGTTCTGCACAAGATTTGAGTACCTTTTTTTTACAGGTACCACATGCATATTTCAAGCACAAGGCTACTTGACACAGTGGTGGACATGATACTTTTATGCTTATGACCAAAACTGGCAAGGAATGACAGACACACAAATAGCAGCAAAAACGATTGTGTATTGCAACATGAGATTAAGGAATTCGGTGTGATAAAAGATGCTAGACTATAGCAAGTGTTGTACAGACACATCGGATACGTCGTAGCTCAAACAAGTAGGGAGAAATGTAACAGAATAATCAACAACAATTTTCTAAACCAACCACTATAATTTGTTTGCGTAAAAAGGGAACCAATGAATTGACATATAACTCTATAATGAATCATGTTAAATCTTATATTAAAACATAGTACCGAGTTCAAAACACATATAAACGTGAGAAAAAAATTGGGTTTTTTTTTTACTAAAAATCCTCTGTGTAAATAAAAATGTTTAACAAATTGACATTAAATTATATAGATTAATCTAAAAAAAATTAATACAGGGGTGAAGACAAAATGCTCGAACAGTCTTAGTTTCATTGCTATCTCAGTAAATGATAATGCCATACACCAATACTACAGGTAGAACCGCACGTTCTCTGCACTGGTTGTTCCATCAGTTTTCTTCATACCTATATTGTAAATACGATTTAGCCTGTGCAATTTGATGATAATGTGTAAAGAAACTTTTTATTTACACATTTTATTCTCAACAAAATAATGTTGAGTTGGTATGAGTTTAAAATTTAATATATTTTTACATGAATTTTAACTTTATTCATTATAGTTATACATGTATGCCAATTCATCGGTTCCCTTTTCAAGTTGAGAATTTTATTAAAGAAACAAATATACAGCTAAAGCTATCAATTCAAGAAGAAACGGTATAAAACTGAAAGTACTGAATAAGCAAATAAAAGGAAGCAAGCACAATTTGCCACAGTTCAGTTGTTGTTGTTTTTTAAATACATACACAACTGTAACGTAACCCAATACTAAAACCTCCCATGGACACATAAATGTTTTTGAGATTTTTAAAAACATTTATGTGCATTAAATGCACAACTAGTACAAAATTCGTAAACACAATAATGTATGCATAACTGATGCCAATTAGACATTATAACAAAGATAAATCAAAGAGATACAACATAATTCAATGTTATACCTTTTGTTCAAATGTGCTTGTAGTTCTGTCGAGGGGGGTGGGTCTGAATTTTTTTTTTTTTACCATAAATGAGTTAGTCGAGACACTGCAACAAAAAAACATGATTATACAGTTTCAGTAACTCTAACAATAATTAATGAATTGCATAGATCTACCCTTTATGTTATCCACATGTGTTCCATTACTTTTCTGTTCTTTTTTCTTCTTGTTTGCTTATTTTAATTTTCTTTAAACACAACTTCCTGTAAACATAATTAAATAAACACTCACTGTGCATTATATCAAGGACAGTATATCCAACAAACAATGAGAGTGGTTACATAATTTTTCACTTTAGGTTTTGTATAAAACATTTCATACAGTCACTTCACAACATTCCATTTCTAGAATTAAAAGATTTTCCATGATTTCATAACATGCTACTTCACACAACAGTGTAAATGTTAAGCTGAATAATGGGATCTTGATCAAGACACAGGGATAAGCAGGTATATATAGATGGGGGAAAAAGGGGGTTAGCATTAAAACATTTATAATTCCACTAAAGTGGAAAAGAAATGTTAACATCTAAGTAAAATAATATGTTATTATTTGAGCAATAATACATAATCAACAATAGCACTATATGATACTGTGGCTCAACCCAAAAGGCTAAAGAAACAACCCAACAGTTTAAAAAAAGTGAAATCTGAAACTACAAATGCTTAATGAATATGGTGAACGGCCAGGCAACTGCATGTTTGTACACCGTTTTCATCAATGTCATTCAATTATCAGTTCATGATTAACACAATTATTTCTCTCAAGTAAAAATGTTGTATATGTTTCGTTTTATAAGATTTGGGACTTTATGTGTTTTTAGGGGGTTTGAAGGAGTTAACATACCCTTTTCTATAAGCACAAGATCTTATGTTGTGTTACAGATCAACTTACGGTAGTAGACCAGCAAAGAATTTGTTGTTGGGGGTTTCTTTTGTTTCGATTTCTAGCTTTAATTTTATTGGATGCCAAACAAAATTTATCATGATCAATCATTATTAGCGTGCATGTAAGCTTTACTTTTAGCACTATTAATACATTACATCATAATTTAGATACCAAAAACACAGTGTTTATGGTGTTGAATAGGGTGTGATGAAAAACAAGACAATATATAGACAAAAACTGCAATTCAAGCATTAATTACAAGTACCGGGTATATACTCAATACAAGATAAGAAATTGTTAAACTCAACGTTTTTGTTTTTATATCAAACAGTTGCCATCCTACTACAAACAGAAAGTTAACTAAAACTTGTTGTGTGTCATTGGCCAATTAATCACACAGATTTTAACTCTAAATAAGTCTAATTTCCACTTATGCATTTGCTGAGTAAAATATACTTCATCACTAAAGGTCTATGCTTTTTAATCAGTTTAACCCATTCACCATTATGTGTTGTCTATTGTCCTATTCATTTCATTCAGGTTGTCTTGTCCAGTGTGGTTTGCAGGGTTTAAAGAGTTAAAGGGACAGACCCTAGTTTCAGGCCATGAAAATGCACACTAAGTTCAGTTTATCTATAAACCTGTAACACATTTGGATAAAGTTACAACTGAGCGAAACATGAGTCTGTGTCTTTGAAATGGTGAAATACCCTGCAAAAAAAGACTAAAACTTGACTGTTACTTCTCAGACGCACATGCATTTCTACAAATATGAGAAATGCATTTTGTGATATTAAAAATACTTGGATGACCAAAAACTCTTGTACGAAAATGGATAATCTAAACAATAAAATCTAAGTAAAGTATGATTTCAGTTACCAAAAAACGGCTATAATAGTAAAACATATGCCTTAGTGTTTATAAACTAGGGTATGTCCCTTTAATGCTGCCTACTTTTTGGCGAGCTTCAAAAACAGACATGCACGGCCACTTTTGCGATTTTTTGCTGTGAACTAGCTGCTATTGAAAAACAAAAGCTACCACTGAAATAAAGATGGCACTGTTCAATCCGGTAGTTGAGATATATTGTGTATACTATACTGACATCCAAAAGAACCTTTACATACATTTAATTTGATCAATATTGTTGCTAATAGAAAATAACCATTTTAGAAATCACCTTACAAACACTTTGCATGTATTACAAAGTACATTGTGATGTTTAGCTGTTGAACTTTATATTTTCATATCCCACCATACCATTTGTTGGTTTTCTACAATACAATTTCAAGCTGTGTCAAGTTTTCTATGGATGGTCTTGGAGAGACTGGGCAACAACAAAACACTTTTGTCAACTTAAGCCTACATATCACACAAGCCGAATGAAGTTTATTATGGATGTCAGTATATTTTAGTGATGTTCCTGGGGAGATAGTGTGGGCAGGGTAACAACAACTACAACACACCTTCTTCAACTAAAGTACATATCACACTTTGGAGGATGTGGGGAAGAGAGGGGGGTTCCTCTGGTTGTTTACATCTGCTCCATAAACTGGTAATGACTGCAGGTAAGACCGGTTTCCGACACCATGAACACCTCCGAGACCATGACGACTCTCAGCTGTTTCTTGTACTCGACTGGCACTTTGAACATAGGTCCGTGTCCGGGGATGATGTGGTCCGCCACTTTGAGCACCTTGATTCGACTCTGTTCCTGGACTTCGGGTTCCTCGCTGTTGTTCTGCCACAGTAGAGGATCATCCAGATCTGCACCACACTCAAAGAGATCACCTGGTGAAAAAGGAAAGGATGGTGCAGTCTGATAATTAAAAGCAGTTAAAATGAAAAGGAATATTTGTTCAGCACATAATCATTTTAAACCAGTGTTTCTGTAAAATCTCAATTCCAAGAGGTATGGACATGTGATTGAAAAATAATTTCTGTAGAATCAAAATAAAAGAGCGATTTTTATTTCACTTTAAACCACCTATAGCCTGGTTTAGTGTTTCCCAAGGGGAGCCATGTAATGTCTGCTACCCCTAACGCTCACCCATCTATTGGATTTGGACATGCTATTCTAAGCCTTTGAGAATTGAAAACTGACTTAACATTTGTGAGTTAAGTTGACGTAACATATTTGTGACTTAAGCAAAACAAATTCAGATGACCCATTTTGTTTCTGCATAAATCATTACGAGCAGACCAATTAAAATTGCAAGAACGATCGTTTCATTCGCACAAATATAATTTAGCATAACCTATTTTTGAATTAAATTTAGGACATTATCTACATGGACATAATGGTTTACACAAAAAATAAATGGGTTTTCTGAATTTTAGTTTTGAGTCACCGATATGATTTACGCAAATATTCACTTCTCTGAGGCCGATGAATTACATGTTATGAAAATTAATTCCTAATTCAGGGCTTCTAGATTATGGTAGCCTTACTCCCATGGCTAGTGATATTCAATGTTGGGCTAGTAAATAATAACTATTGCCATGCCCAACGGCTAGTGAAATAGTGTGGTTTTTTAAAATGCTACATTTAAGTCTACTGTATAAATATAAATATCGTGTCCCCACCCCACCCCCAATCTTAGTGCTTTTAATCTCCATCTTCCTCTTTAAGTAACATATCCAATTATTGCCATTAGTAAAATTGTACTAAGTAAAGGGCTAGTGAACATTTAATTGTGGCTAGTAAATGTTTTAAATCACTGATGCCCTGCCTAAATGCAATGCATGATTGAAACAAAACCAGAATTGTGCAAGCATTAGAAAAACAAGACAATCATTCTCAGGGCTCAACCAGTTACATGTAAGTCTGTTTTTCAAATATGAATATCCTGACCCCACCTCAACCCCTAATGTTAGTGTTTTTAAGATATATCTCCGCCTTCATGCAACATATCTGATTATTACTATTATTTAGTAAAATTGTATAAACTTAAAGTAATGGTGGGGCTAGTAAATTTTGAATTGTAGCTAGTAAATGTTTTAAATCACTGATCCCATGGCTAGAAGATTAAAAAATGTTTTCAAAAAACCTGCCTAAATGCAACACATGATTGAAACAAAACCAGAATTTGTGCAAGCATTAAAAAAACCCAAGACTATCATTCTCAGGGCTCAACCAGAAAATGGCTAAATTAGCCGATAGGTAATTTTTATTAAAGCTGCTATGTCTGGATATATTATAACATCATGTAGAAATATGAAATACAAGCTCAAATGCACTTTTAAAAAACTTGTGCGTGTTCGCTATGAACAGATATCGTCAAAAGTATACGCTCGATTCGTAGTCGTTGCAGCCATAGCTCGGCAAAGTTCAAACGACAGCCTGTTGTCAGTTTCAGTTAGCACATGCGGTTGTCGATTTCAAATTGTAGGGTTCGTCTTAAAAAATTTAAAGAGAAATCTTGCACTGTACGAAGAACATTTGTTTGAGAATACGGTACTAGAGTCTTTCGTTAAAACCGGTTTGATCATGACAACGTAACTTCCTATTTCAGAATTAATATTTTATAAAGTGTTAGTAGAACTTTCAAAGTTTAATTTGTATACTAGCAACATATTAATCATGTATACTAGTATATTGTTTAATAAAATATACTAAAGTAGACAATGAACATTTTCACTTCTTAATTTTACGTGTTAAAATCGACAAATTCAAATAAATATTATTTCGTTTGGAAAGGGTAAAGTTGGGGGGGGG
>JAECMU010309219.1:0-13042 GCA_016106625.1 Dracogyra subfuscus
CAAAACAAACTAGCATATCCATTCGCATACACATACATATGCATTAAAGGGACATTCCAGAGTCTGCTGCAATTTTTAAGATGTGATCGACTAACAGACTTTTTAACGATTGTAATTACTAGTACATATTCAATATATTTCTCTGCATAAAATATAAGTGGCAGTATATTAAACGTTTCTAATCGTTCAAGTATTTGTACTAGGTTAAATTTCATTTTATTTCCTAAAATATATTTTGTTCGTACTTAAGAAATTATTTGAAGACCAAAATCCAGTTTAGGCTTCATACAAATATGAAGACGACCAGAAACACTGACTATACAGACACTGATATTCTGTAAGTTTAATCATAGACATATTGTATTAGTCAGAAAAATCTTACAATGCAGCAAACTCAGGAATGTCCCTTTAGCATTACATGGTTTTGACATTATGAACGATTATATTGGAATACCCAAATGGCTATTATAATGTTCAAAACATCTACAAGAGAAGCGTGTGTATATGTGCGTGTGTGTTTGTGTCAGCTTCAAGACATATATATATATATAATGTTACATTCCCCAACTATAACAGCATTATCAGTGTTTGCTATATTTCAATTCTCAGTTTGGTTTTCTTTGGACATTTCTTTTGAAAAGTGCATAAAATAAATTCAATTCCTGCTATTGAAAAACATAGCGGTTTTTTTTCTTTCTTTTTTTTCCTCCAGGACTTGTGTTCGTATATATCCAGTACGAAATGATTAATTAATCAATGTGTTCTAGTTGTTTTGATAAACAAAACATCTTTTTATCTCCGTTGGTTCCATTCCCGTTCATCGAGACATGCGACGTACGTGTGGATAATTCATCCTAGGAGTTCCAGGCTCTCGGTGGAATTCGAGAGCTGAAACCACTGACGTAGGAAGTCTGGTTTTTGTGTTTATTCTAGACAGTTGTCACATAACGTGGTCACGTCACTTACTTTCCTTTTCTTGGACAGAACGTTTTGCCGAAGTCAGAGGTTGTGTCTACGCCAGATGTACTTCAACAGTTCTTTGATGCCAAAAATCATTGGTAATAAAAATCCTTAATATTATTTCTCGCTCCATTTTCTGACATGACTCCACAACAATTAATATACTATCCTGGAACCATTTTAAGACATCATACATTATTTATAGCAATTTGACTGTTTTGAGGGCTGGTATGAGTTTCCTATTAATATGGTATGTTATCTCCTTCATGTTTTGACTTATCATAGTTGATACCCAATAGCCGATGTATTTTTCGTGCTGGGGTGTCATTAAACATTATTTTATTTTTTCATTCTATGTTAGCTCTACACACAGACATCAGAATACGTCTCAAACTACGAAGTTAACACCCAATAACCGATTTACTTTTCTTGCTGGCACGTTGTTAAACATTCATTAACTCTCACATTATCACATGTTAAAGTTGTTTTATTATCTCTATAATAGTAATGTAATTATGTAACTGGCCGTAATCTGTATTATTCGAGTAGGTATCTGGTTCAGTGTTTAAAGCAACTGACTGAGGTGCTTGGTTCACAGTATCGAATCCTTTTGGCGGACCCATAGGGTTTCCCGTTCCTGTCAAGAGCCACGCAACTGGTCTCATGGTATGTGAAGTTATGTCTCTGATGTTGAAAGATCGCTTGCTCCTAATGAAAACATATAACAGATTTTCCCTGTAGACTTGTATGTCAGAATTGCCAGATGTTTGACATCTGATAGCTGATGGTTAATTAATCAATGTGTCCAATTGATGTCGTTAAGCAAAACAAACTTCATTAAACAGTGGATGTTTGGATAAGAAGTGCAATTTGAACTGAACTGTCCAAGGATGGTGTCTACGTAGGTAGATTTCGACTGGTTGACATTCCTGTCATTGCCCGTGGGTGAGCTGTCTGTCTGGCCGGGGTTCAAGGATCCCACGGGACAGTTCTCACACGTTCTGAGACATCCCGTCTCGACTCTCGGGATGTGATGTCACACTCAAACTGTCACAGACGCATTTTTTGTTGTTCTTTCGAAATCTTGTCAACTCAACGGTGTACGATCTCCGACATCGATTTACTGAAAGACAAAAAAACAACATCAAGAGATAGGAACCGTTCGTGTCATAAAGCTGACGTAAGCAACCGAAGTGACCATCGGCGTATCGTGGATAGGACTTTAACTCCCAAAGTTCAATTGTTACTTTTGTAGATGTAAAGACTCTAGGACGTTTTTGGCAACTGAAGTGGTACATTAACAGGTTTTGGGTTGTTGTTGTTGTTTGTGTTTTTTTTGTAGGTTTTTTTTTTGGGGTCAAATAAGGCTTCTTGCCACACAACCCTTTTAATTAGATTCTGCAAAAATGTGGCATTGTTGTTATTTTTAAGTGGTATTTTACATCCACCCACCCCAACCCAGCATCGCTCATACAGTGAATGAATGAATGAATGTTTAACGACACCTCAGCATGAAAAATACATCGGCTATTGGGTGTCAAACTATGGTAAATGTAACAGCCATGTGATTACTCATACAGCGAACCCCTGCGCGTGCTGTAACCTCAAAGTGCTGCAGGGGTGTAACATTCTCTTTGAGAATAGCCAATACAGCACAAAATTGAAGTTTTGATCAAAATTCAGTATCCGTAAAATACGGTGATATTTGCGTTTTTGTACACTGTTTTGTTTAAACCTTGAATTTTTATATTGATGTTGATAGCCAATGTATTTTTCGTGCTGGGGTGTCGTTAAACATTCATTCATTAATTAATTCATTCATTCATTTATACAGTGAATGCCAAAAACCAATTGTTAAAGGGACATTCCTGAATTTCTTGCACTGTAAGATGTTTCCGACTAATAAAATATTCCTACGATTAAACTTACATATTAAATATGTTTTCTTGTTTAGAATATCAGTGTCTGCATGTTTGATGTTTCTGGTTGTATTAATATTTGTAAGAAGTCCAAACTGGATTTTATCTTCAAATAATTTCGTACGTACGAAAACATTATTTATTTTAGGACATAAAGTGAAAATTAACTTAGTACAAATATTAGAACGATCAGAAACACGTTTAATATAGAGTCACTAATATTCTAAACAAGAAAATATATTTAATATGTAAGTTTAATTGTAGAAATGTTTTATAAGTCGATAACATCTTAAAACATTGCAGCAAACTCAGGAATGTCCCTTTAAATGTCCATTATCACAAATCACAAGTGTGGATTAAAATAATTGAAGATGTAGAAAAAATATATATTGGAAATTGCATTTGACTTTAAACGGACATTCCCGAGTGTTCTGCATTGTAAGATGTTCCTGACTAAATAAAAAAAAGATTAAACTAACATATTAAATATATTTTCTTGTTTAGAATATCAATGTCTGTATATTCATTGTGTTTCTGGTCGTCTTAATATATTTGTAAGAAGCACAAACTGGATTTTATCTTCAAATAATTTCGTACATACGAAAAGATCTTATTTTAGGAAATAAAATGAAAGTTAACCTGGTAAAAATATTAGAATGATCAGAAACACGTTTAATATACAGCCACTAAAATTGTATTGCAGAAAATATATTTGATATGTAATTGCAATCGTTAAAAAGTCTTTATTACTCGATAACATCTTAAAAAGTGCATCAAACTCAGGAATGTCCCTTTAACGTTAGTACGAACTATTGGAACCTTGGAGTATTTAAAATTTCATGGCAGTGTCTCTTGTTTATTTTTAAGACACAAGAATTTTATAATGAACACATTTCTTGAATATCAGTGTATGTGTATATTAATGTGGCAAGTAAAATATATATGTTTGAGCTACTACGAACGTTTGGACCACCAGGAACACCGTGAGTATACAAACTAATATTCTAAATACGAAATATCTATTTAAAGGGACATTCCTGAGTTTGCTGCAATTTTTAAGATGTTATCGACTAACAGAGACGTTTTGACGACTGTAATTACATACTAAATATATTTTTCTGCATAAAATATTAGTGGCTGAATATTAATATTTGTACTAGGTTAAATGTCATTTTATTCCTAAAAAAAAATAGTTTTTCTTTCGTACTAAATTATTTTAAGACAAAATCCAGTTTGGGCTTCATACAAATATTAAGACGACCAGAAGCACATTGAATGTACAGACACTGATATTCTAAACCAGAAAATATATTTAATATGTAAATGTAATTGTAAAAATATTTTATTAGTCGGAAACATCTTACATTGCAGCAAACTCGGGAATGTCCCTTTAATATGTAATTTTTGTGTCGTTATAAAGGTCCAAATTGTCGGAGCATGTTTCCATGCCAGCAATATTCTTGATAGTCTCTAGGAATGTGGCCAAGTTCCAAACTACACTGTTGACTAATCAGTCTCGGCCGTGTCATCTGGAAACTGGACAGATTACCACTCACCTCTGGTGTCTTCTTGTTAAGTCGAAATTTCCTCTAAAGATTGCCGAGTCTACATGAACATGAGCATTTTGCGTCCCATGGTAATCTGAAAACGAAATGTCCAAGACGACAATGACGTCATGTTATTAACAAGGTGACGAACACGAAGGAGCGTTTGTTTTTGCGACACCCCAGCATCACCTTTCTAAACTACGGCTAATATGATTCATATTTCCGTGAAGGGGATAGAAGAAAACGGATGGATTGATTAAAAACATTTTGTTGCATAAATAACAAAATGATTGGACACAAGTTTGACAACTTACTAGGCTCCTATATACCATATAATAGAATGGCAACAATTACTTAAATATAACAGTAATGTATAGATATAAAATGTTGTATACATATGTATTTTAATAACAATCAAATTCAGAAAAAGGAGGCAACGGGTATTAAGGGACATTCCTGAGTTTGCTGCACGTTTTCAGATGTTATCGACTAACAAAGACGTTTTAATGATTGTAATTACATATCAAATATATTTTTCTGCATACAATATTAGTGGCTGTATAGTAAACGTGTTTCTGATCGTTTTAATATTTGTACTAGGTTAAATTTCAAACTGTTTCCTAAAATATTATTTTTTCGTACATACGAAATTATTTGAAGACAAAATCCAGTTTGAGCTTCTTACAAATATTAAGACGACCAGAAACATATTGAATATACAGGCACTGATATTCTAAACAAGAAAATATATTTAATGTGTAAGTTTATTAGTAGGGAACATCTTCCAATGCCGCAAACTCAGGAATGTCCCTTTCCGCTGCATACTCCGCTTGAGTGTTGCAGATTTGAATGATCACAAATACGTATCTATATAATAGATAACCTAATTGAATATTATCACAATGGAGTGTTTCTATAATAGTACTACAACCAGTTCCATCCGGATATTCAAACTAGCTGTTAGTAGAAAGAAATATAGGACACGTGTAAATAGCGGCACAAGTAAATTGCAATACAATACATCTGCAAAAAACGACCTATCTTTTAACGTGTTATGTATAACTTGCCATGTACAATATCAGTATTTATTAATTAGCGTTTAGTGAAATAAAAGTTTTATCAGTCACTCAGTGACAATAACATATTTTAGAATAAACATTTCATTCTAAAATGTGTTGTCGTCACTGTAGAAAGTGTTATCTCTATATATCAAGACATATAATTGTGTTTAATATAATCAACATACAAACATCTTGACTGGAATAACTTATTCTTACGTACCACATATATGAACATAATAGTATGTATATGATAAAACTGTCAAAAGATGATTTTATATAAAACAATTGTCTTGAGACATATTTACAAAACAGGACTGTATTTGGACACTGTATTTTTATAAGTAAATAGGGGACTTTTCCGTCTCGTTTCACGAATCACGGCAAGTCTCAAATGAAGTGAAACAAACTCAATACAATACACAGTGTAGAAATGGTAGGTTAACTATAGTAAAAATAATATGTACTAGTATTCATGTGAACTTTATTATTAAAAGGACATTGCTGAGTTGTCTGCATTGTAAGATGTTTCCGACTATTAAAATATGTCTACGATTAAACTTATTTTCTTGTTTAGAAATTCAGTGTTTCTGGTCGTCTTAAAGGGGTATTCCTGAGTTTGCTGCAATTTTTTAAATGTTATCGACTAACAGAGACTCTTTAACGATTGTAATTACATATCAAATATATTTTTCCGCATAAAATATTAGTGGCTGTATATTAAACGCGTTTCTGATCGTTCTAATATTTGTACTAGGTTCAATATCATTTTATTTTCTAAAATATATGTTTTCGTGCGTACGAAATTATTTGAAGACAAAATCCAGTTTGGGCTTCTTACAAATATTAAGACGACCAGAAACACATTGAATATATAGACATTGATATTTTAAATAAGAAAATGTATTTTACATGTAAGTTCAATCGTAGAAATATTTTCTTAGTCGGAATCATCTTACAATGCAACAAACTCAGGAATGTCCCTTTAATGTATAATAGACCAAGTCGGTCATACATAACAGTATTATTGAGATGTATGTATATTAACCATTATACTGGGTTGGGGGGTTTTAACATTCTTTTTTAACAAGTCAAATATTTATTATTTAAATGTAACTTGATTTTAGTACTTATATCGATTTAAGATTCAAAACTTCTGTTCTGTGCACACATTTCAACTATACAGAATCTGTAATACAAATCTATGTCAGGGTTAATGCTTCGTTTTATCTGGTGTAGTGAACTGTTAAAACCCACTGTTAATCAATGATATTTCTATTAATTGATAAAGTTTAACGAAAACCTGTAGGAATAATGTTTATCATATGGAAGTAATGTTACTTGATGATACGGTGGGTTCGAACTTAGAGACCACAGAACCCCAAGTCCGACATGCAGAGATACGGCCCTAATCGTGTATTACGATTTTCTTGTTCAGATGTGACATGTTCGGCCAAATTATTTTTAGAAATTGGATGAAATGGACAACGCGTGTGTATGTGCAGATGTGGGGATCTAAACCATATACTTAATTGTATTTATGTCGGCGTGGCATATGTATGCAGGTATGAGCATTACATCTCTCTTGTTACTATTATGACTAGTTCATGTTTGTTTTAATTGGAAAATGTCTCCTTAACCAATATGATGTATGCATGTAAAGGTTACAATGAAGATTGCATTGTATTGATAGAACCCTCAAAAGCTCCAATGGAAGTATGTCAAACATTATCCACACACACACACACACACACACACACACACATACACACGTTTATTTGTTTTACAAACTTGTTACTGGTCATAGATCATTACAAGTATTCTAAAGGCTATCGTGCCTAAATCTCTCTAACGTTAAAGGGACATTCCTGTGTTTGTTGCATTGTAAGATGTTTCCGACTAATAAAATATTTCTACGATTAAACTTACATGTTAAATATATTTTCTTGTTTAGAATATCAGTGTCTGTATATTCAATGTGTTTCTGGTCGTCTTGATATATGTACGAAGCCCAAACTGCATTTCGTATTCAAATAATTTCGTACGTAAGAAAACATTTATTTTAGGAAATAAAACGAAATTAACCCAGTACAAATTAGAACTATCAGAAACATGTTTAATATCAGGCCCGTATGCAGGATTTTAATGGGTGGTTGCGAATTGCTCGCGATGGGACCAATCAACATAAAAAGTATCCGTCAAAACAACAACTATTACGTGACATTATTTAAATTTCATAGAGAAAAGTGGACTTTTAGTAATTTGGGGAGGTGCGTACACACCCGTCGCACCCTTTCCCACCCGCCCCCCTTGCGTACGGGCCTGAATATACAGCCACTAATATTTTATGCAGGAAAATATATTTGATATTTAATTACAATCGTTATAAAGTCTCTGTTAGTCGATAATATCTTAAACATTGTAGCAAACTCAGGAATGTTCCTTTAAGAGTCCCTAGTCTGCCGATCCCAGTGTGAAGTACCATAGTACTCGTAGCCATATTGTCGTCTGTCGATATCTTCTGCTTCCCCCATTTGCCCTTGACTCGATTACAATCTTAAGAATGCAGTCTCGATTTTTTCTATTCCTCCAGGGTTCTTGTTTTTACCGACATCCGAAATCTGTGAAACACAGACTCTTGGATTTGGGGTATTACTGCAAGGGCACCACAAACACCTCTAACTTAATCACATCATCCAAGCAAAGGCAAACGTCTACAACAAATACAATTGTTAATCTACTCATCTCCACTGTTTGACATTGGTAGTTTTTCTGTAGCTTCCTACGCTCCTCTCTCTACCTTTTTCTCTCTTGACCTTGCTATATAAATATATTTGACTTAAAGAGACTGCCTGGGTTTTCTGCCATTGTAAGAGGACCCCTTGTAAACACGGACTATTAAAGTGTTTTTAATATGGTCGACTTAAAGGCACATTCCTGAGTTTGCTGCAATGTATGATGTTTCTGACTAATAAAATATTTCTAAGATTAAGCGTACATTTTAAATATAGTTTGTTGTTTAGAATATAAGTGTCTGTATATTCTATGTGTTTCTGATCGTCTTAATATTTGTAAGAAGCATAAACTGGAGTAATTTCGTACGTATGAAAAAACATATTTTAGGAAATAAAATGAAATGTAACCTGGTACAAATATTCTAAAGATCAGAAACACGTTTAATATGCAGCCACTAATATTTTATGGAGAAAATTTTATTTGATATGTAATTACAATCGTTAAAAAGTCTCTGTTTGGCAGTAACATCTTAAAAAGTTCAGGAAACTCGGGAATGTCCCTTTAATGTTTGAGATAGTCCAAACTGGAATGTACTTCCCAATAATTCCGTACGTGCGACAACAAAAAATGCATACGGAAATAAAACAAGCATGAGCTCCTATACACATTAGGGCTATCAAAAACATATTATAATACAGACATTTATATTATATTAGAAAATAAATTAATATCTAATTCTAGTCGTTAAAGAGCCTGGTTAAAGTTTGTTTTGTTTAACGACACCACTAGAGCACATTAATTAATCATCGGCTATTGGATGTCAAACATTGTCAGAGGAGCGGGCAGCATAGCTCAGTGGTACAGTTCCCGCCTGATGCGCGGTCGGTCTAGGATCGATCCCCGTCAGCTAATCACTGGGGGTTTTCTCGACATAACCATATGTCCGACGCCGATATAACCGTAATTATAATGTGTTGAGTGCGTCGTTAACCAAACAAAAAAAAACATAACAAAACGTAGTCAGAGGAAACCCGCTACATTTTTCCTAAAGCAGCAAGGGCTTTTTTAAATGCATATTCCCACAGATCGGAAATAACATACCACGGCCGTTGACCAGTTGGTAGTCGGAAATATCTTAAAACACAGTCAAGTTAGCACAGTCTCTTAAGAGTGTTCTATCTCAGTGGGTTTTTTAACATTCATGGTGATGCCGTTTGACACGCCATAACTCGGGCATTTTCTGTAGCTCGTCAACGACTAAAAAGAAAAGGAATGTGTTTTTAACAAAACCGGCATATTGCTGAACACCCGGGGACGGAGGCTAGTAGAACCAGTGGCAACTAATGGTCAGTGGATTTCTTTGTTTTGATGGGGGTGCGATGTAGCCCAATGGTAAAGCCCTCGCTTGATGCGCGGTTGGTTTGGGATCGATCCCAGTCGGTGGGCCTATTTGGGCTATTTCTCGTTCCAGCCAGTGTACCAGGACTGGTATATCAAAAGCCGTGGTATGTGCTATCCTGTCTGTTGGTTGGTGCATATAAAGATTCCTTTAGCATGTTTCCTTTTTAAGACTATATGTCAAAAATTACCACATTTTTTATGATTAATAAATCAATGCGCTCTAGTGGTATCGTTAAGCAAAACAGACTCTTTTTTATGGTTGGGGTTATTGGGTTAGCATGGTTGGGACTGGGTTGTTTTATCAGAAGAATTGTTTTACTGAATTATCTCTTTAGACAGATTCATAGGTAGGGGTGGGGGGTTGTAATATCAATTGTATTTTGCTTGGTGGGTACTGTGGTTGACATTTGTGGTTTTTAACATTTTTTAACAACTATATTATAAGGACATTCCTGAGTTTGCTACAATGTTTAAGATGTTATCGACTTACAAAAAGGTTTTAACTACTGTAATTACATATCAAATATATTTTTTGCATAAAATATTAGTGTTTCTGATCGTTCTAATAGCATAAATTTCATTTTATAAAATAAATATAGTTTTTTTCATACGTACGAAATCATTTGATGGCAAAATCCAGTTTGGGCTTCTTACAAATATTAAGACGACCAGAAACACATTTAATATACAGACACTGATATTCTAAACAAGAAAATATATTTAATATGTAAGTTTAATCGTACAAATATTGTATTAGTCGGAAACATCTTACAATGGAGCAAACTCGGGAATGTCCCTTTAAAGAGCACCATAGACCACTACTGCTCTGGTATTAAGTAGTGAATGGACGATGCTAAGAAAAATGTTACCTTATATTCACGTAGTAAAGACTTTAAGACGTAGAGGTATGGCTTTGTTTTTCGAGGTTAGAACTTGAGGGATATAGTTCCCCGGTATCAGGCTATATTATTGGGTTTCTTCTTTTAATGGGGCGGGACGTAGCCTAGTAGTATAGCATTCGCTTGATGCGCAGTTGGTGTGGGATCGATCCCTGTCGGTGGGCCCAAAGGCCTATTTCTCGTTCCAGCCAGTGCACCACGGCTAGTACATCAAATGCCGTGGTATGTGCTATCCTGTCTATGGGATGGTGCAAATAAAGGACACCTTGCTGCTAATCGGAAAGAGTAGCCCATGAAGTGGCGACAGCGGGTTTCCTCTCTCAATATGTGTGTGGTTCTTAACCTCTGGTCTGAAAATAAAATGTGTTGAGTGCTTCGTTAAATAAAACATGTCTTTCTTTCTTTTAAAACACTTCATTTTAACCGATTGTCACTTAGTGTCTTTTGACCTTAAACAACAGAGTAGAATTTTTACACATATGACATATTTCAGTATAATCTTGTAGGTTTAATTACATAACATCCATGAATAATGTCCTAATGCACAATATAACATTAAAGGGACATTTCTGAGTTTGCTGCAATTTTAAAGATGTTATCGACTAACAGATACTTTTGAACGATTGTAATTACATATTAAATATGATCGTTCTAATATTTGTACTAGCGTAAATTTCATTTTATTTCCTAAAATATTATTGTTTTCGTACGTAAGAAATTATTTCAAGACAAAATCCAGTTTGGGCTTCTTACAAATATTAAGACGACCAGAAACACATTGAATATACAGACACTGATATCATAAACAAGAAGACATATTTAATATGTAAGTTTAATCGTAGAAATATTTTGTTAGTCAAAAACATGTTACAATGCAGAAAAATGAGGCATGTCCCTTTAACCTACATGTTATATAACTTGTGTATCAACATAAGCGTTAAGAAAACGTCGTTCGGTCCGCTATGAAAGGACGACGTGGTTTCACTGCTTTGTTATAAAAATCAGTTAGGTTAGAAGGCGTTAATCTGATTTTCATAACCATGGAAGACTGCCATGTAAATACAAATCACGTGTTCGCCGCGGACACTGGTAGATTAACGAGGTTTACAGCACCACGCAATCAACGTAACACACGCTGTTAAAGGGACATTAATGAGTTTGCTGCACTTATCGACTAATAAATACTTTTTAACTATTGTAATTACATATCAAACATATGTTCTGCATAAAATATTAGTAGCTGTATATTAAACGTGTTTCTGATCATTCTAATAGTTTTACCAGGTTAAATTTCATTTTATTTCCTAAAATAAGTTCTGTTCGTACGTACGAAATTATTTGAAGATTAAATCAAATTTGGGCTTCTTACAAATATTAAGACGACCAGAAACACGTTGAATATACAGACATTGATATTTTAAACAAAAACATATATTTAATATGTAAGTTTAAAGGGACATACCTTAGTTTTTAAACACTAAGACTTTGTTTGTTTGTTTGTTTAACGACGCACTCAGCACATTAAAGTACGGTTATATCGGCGTCGGACATATGGCTATGTCGAGAAAAAACCCAGTGGTTAGCTGACGGGGATCGATCCTAGACCGACCGCGCATCAGGCGGGCACTGTACCACTGGGCTATGCTGCCCGCTAAACACTAAGACATACTTTTGACTATTACAGGCGTTTTTTGAAACCATACTTTACTTAAATTGTATTGTTTAAAGTATCCATTTCCGTACATTCCAAGTGTTTTTGGTCATCCTGATGTTTTTTAATATCACAAAAGGCATTTCTCATATTTTTTAAAAGGCACGTGCCTCCGAGAAGTAACAGTTATGTAGTCGAGTTTTATTCTATTTTAGAGGGTATTTCACCATTTCTAAGTCAAAGACTCATGTTTCACTCAATTGTAACTTTATCAAAATGTGTTACAGGTTTGTAAATTAAACTACACTTAATGTTAATTTTCATGAACTGAAACTAGGGTATGTCCCTTTAATAGTAGAAATATGTTATTATTCAGAAACATCTAACAATGTAGAAAACTCGGGAATGTCCCTTTAAAGTGTAACATCCGGGCACCAAAGTTATTAGCTGATGTAAAATGTAAAACGTTTGGTTATTACAGTGTTTGTATCAGCTTTGGCAAAGCCGACGTGTTTTTGTTGCCTTGTGATAGCTGAAGTGTATTTCATGCGAAACAGAAAAAAATGTCTGTACCGCTAAAACGAGGGTGGGCAGAAACCGGACTAGATGGCTTATCTTCCCAGTTTGGTTCAGGTTATTCCAGTCTTCTATTCATAAGATCTCGTGTTGAAAGTCTGTTTTTAAAGTTTGTTTTGTTTAACGACACCACTAGAACACATTCATTTATTAATCCTCGGCTATTGGATGTCAACCGCGCATCAGGCGAGCGCTTTACCACTGGGCTACGTCCCACCCTGATACTCGTGTTGAATCAAGTCAGTCATACACCCGTTTTCAGTGGGATAACTATGGGGGACCGGTGCCCCCCCCC
>JAECMU010309230.1:4655-20707 GCA_016106625.1 Dracogyra subfuscus
AAATTACTAAAGGTCCACTTTTCTCTATTAAATTTAAATAAGGTTACGTAATTGTTGTTGTTTTGAGGGGCTATTTTTATGTTGATTTTTATCATTTTAAATTCGCACCCACCCATCAGCAATTCGCACCCACCCATTAAAAAATCCTGTGTATGGGCCTATATTATTTGCATTAAACTTGAATCTTATGCATCAAGTTTATGTGTTCCTTAAATTGTTTTGAGTAGTATAGCTGCTAAATATGTATTAAAGGATGCAGTTAGTATTTACTTAAGAATGGAGATTGTATGACAATTCCTATTATATTACGTACAGGTTAAGGTCTAAATTAAATAAGTTGTGTTGACAGATTTGTTATATTTATATAGTACACATCATCAAGATCAGCATACAGAAGCAAACCTTGAACTGAACAATAAGTATTATTGTATTAGCAACTTAGCAACACAAATAACCTGTACTTTAAATAGTGTGTACATTAAAGGGACATTCCTGAGTTACCTGCAATTTTTAAGATGTACTCGACTAACAGAGACGTTTTAACGATTGTAATTATATATCAAATATATATTTCTGCATAAAATATTAGTGGCTGTATATTAAACATGTTTCTGGTCGTTCTGATATTTGTACTACAATGTAGGTTAAATTTCATTTTATTTTCTAAATTAATTTGTTTTGTAAATATGGAATTATTTGAGGACAGAATCCAGTTTGGGCTTCTTACAGATATTAAGAGGACCAGAAACATATTGAATATACAGACACTGATATTCTCAACAAGAAAATATATTTAATATAAGAAATGTTTTTAATTTTTAACAATGATTTGTACAGTAACAAGAATGTCAAGATTTACCATCCCTGCACATGCTTTGGCCAATGAAACCTTTTTTACCCGATCAGAAGGCAAGTTATTACTATAAATGTCTGTAGTATTAAAGGGTATGATAAAAGTCACTATAGGACATGTTATTGTTTAGTTTTCACTCATTCACTTGACAAATATTATTTCACCCAGTATATACCGGCCTCGATGGCGTCGTGTTAGGCCATCGGTCTACAGGCTAGTAGGTGCTGGGTTCGGATCCCACTCGAGGCATGGGATTTTTAATCCAGATACCGACTCCAAACCCTGAGTGAGTGATCCGCAAGGCTCATTGGGTAGGTGTAAACCACTTGCACCGACCTGTGATTCATAAATGGTTCAACAAAGACCATGGTTTGTGCTATCCTGTCTGTTGGAAGTGCAAATAAAATATCCCTTGCTGCTAATCAGGAAAAAGTAGTTCATGAAGTGGCGACAACAGGTTTCCTCTCAAAATTTGTGTGGTCCTTAACCATATGTCTGACATCATATAACCGTAAATAAAATGTGTTGAGTGCATCCTTAAATAAAGCATTTCTTTCTCTTTTTTTCCTCCCACCCAGTATGTTATTCACTGCATGTGTTTTATGTGGGGAAAACACTCCATGCATGTGAAACATATTTTCAAACTCATGAGTGAGGCATACAGACATTTTAATTAATTAGTTTAAAAAAAAAAAAATGTTTAACAACACCACTGGAGCATATTGATTTATTAGTTATTGGCTGTTACATATCAAACATTTGGTAATTCTGACATAGTCTATGAGAGGAAACACACAATTCCTATTAGTAGCAAGGGATCTTTTATAGGCACCATCCCACAGACAGGACAGCACATACCACAGCTTTTTATATACCGTTTGTGGTGCACTTGTTGGAACAATTAATAGCTCAATGGATCTACTAATGTCTCATCCTCTTAATTACAACGTAGTTTAACAATGAATTCAGATTTAAAACTGGTCATATTCTTTTCAGATTTTAAAATATAAACTTAAAGGTTTAACTAAGATGAAGATAAATTTGGTGGATTAATGACATGTCAAACAATGATATCCAGTTTTAGGACTGTAATATTAATTTAGTTAAAGACTTACTTTATGTTCCCCGTCAGCTAACCACTGGGTTTTTTTCTCGACATAATCATATGTCCGACTCCGATATAACCGTAATTATAATGTGTTGAGTGCGTCGTTAAACAAAATTTAAAAATAAAAAATAAAAAAAAATTTAAATTAAAAAAATTATTATAATATCCACCTGAATGAAACTAAATAAGCTGGTATTATTTCCATAAGTATTTCAACACACCCAGAATTAAAAATATAATTATCAGTATTGGGTTAGTGTGAGAGGAACCAGCTGATGCCACACTATGTACTCTTTTTAACATCAGCAGTATCTTTAGCATGAGATATGACATTATCTTACAGACCAATGAAATCCAGGGTGCCCGGGCTACGAAGCATATATGGCTCCTTCCAGTATATTTAGAATGTCCTCGAATGCACTAAAAAGCATGCACTAATTATACGTTTAATAGGACAGACTATATATACCAGGTTGCACCAAGTAGTTGCAGTCTTCTAAAAAAAAATCTCTTTCCCCCATAAATCCTAAATTCTTTTGCAATAGGTCTTGACAGTGGGTTGATCGTGGACTGAGATGCACCTTAATACTCTGCTGGCCTTGGTGGTGCTGTGGTTAAGCCATCAGACATAAGGCTGGTAGGTACAAGGTTTGCAGCCCAGTAACGGTTCCCACCCTGAACAAGTTTTAATGACTCAATGGGTAGGTGTAAAATTACTAACATCCTCTTGTCTTACTAACCATTATCAACTAACCCACTGTCCTGGACAGACAGCCCACGTATCTGAGATGTGTGCCCAGGATAGTGTGCTTGAACCTTAATTGAATATAAGTGCGCAAATTTTAATTAAAATTAATTAATACTCTGCCATTCATTATTCTCAGTTACTGTGCAAGCATGCTGTTCTGGGCAGTCATTTCAACTATCTGGGCTATCTGTCTAAGACAGTGGGCTAATGGTTTGTGGTTAGTGAGAAAGAAGTTGTTGTACTGGTCTGGCACTGCAGCCATTCAAACTCAGTCTGGGTTGGAGCAGGTACTGGGGTGCGATCCCTGAACCTATCAGCCTCGACTGCTGATCCTAAATTCTAAACTGTAAACTGTGCACAAGCAAGGTTGGTATGATGTACCATGCCTTGCAATTATCTTCATCCTATGTCTGCATGGGCTGATTAGTCCTGTAAAGGGGGCAGTTCAGTGAGTGATAAGCTATCAGGTAATGTGTAAGCCACACTGTCTCCAGAACGCTATTGTTTTACTTGGGACTGTGTCATTGGCCACTGGCTAATCTGCTTCACCTGGCTTACCTCATATTTACCTGTGTGTCTGTCACCTACCTGTGCTCATCTAGCTGTTGCATATTTTTCTTCATATCTGGAAGTTTCTATTATTCGTAGTGACATTATCGGTATTAATTAATGCAGCAAAAGTTGCAAACATGTTGTCATGGCTTTACTGTTTTGCTGCAAAGGCAGGAGATTCAGATTCATTTACAGTGTTAATTCAGAGACTGAACAACCTGGTAAGTTAGTGTAATTTATTTCATGAATGAGAAGAAGGGGGATAATATTTTTTATATTTTTTTTTAAAGAATGTCAAGGAAAAGTTAAAAGTTATTTTTTTTGTTAAACAGCACCATTTGAGCACATTGGTTATAATTAATGGCACGAGTTCAACCCTTACCCCCTTCAATGGCTAAGGTAGTTGTAAGAATAGGGTTAGTCTTTGAAGCCTTTGATATAGAGGGGTATGGGTCAAACTCTTTCCACCTTACCAGAGACGGGACAGCACATATCAATCAAGAACTAGTTGGGATGAAAAAACCCAATGGATCTGTCAAGCTTTGACCCTGTGACCCAGAAGAAACTTCAGGCGAGCACTCTTATCGACTGAGCTAAATCCCATCTTGAATGTGCTCAGTTTGTTCTGTGTCCCTGCTTTTATAATACTATCTATTCTGAAACAGTTTCATTTGAATCCCATGTTAATTAATTAAAGTTCTCAACTATTTCTGTATTTAGTGCTTCACTTCAACTACTTTTCTCACATACTGTAAACTGTAGGCTGTATCTAAATAATTGGTTTAATGGTTATATTTCTCTGTTTGTTGTTAGCTCATGATTATTTTAAGTGATGGCTTTCACATTCAAGATGAATGCACTTTTCTGGATTTATTTATTTTCATTATTCAGTATATATATATATATATATATATATATATATATATATGGTTTTGCTATTCTGTTTGTAATTTCAACTTTGTTTTATCTATAAAAAACCCCACAAAAACAAAATTACTGAATATTTGACATCCAATTGTCGATGATTAATAAATCAATGTGCTCTAAAAACAAAACAGACTTTAAACTTTAATAATCAAAACTGTAATAACTGAACATACCCATTGTAACTTGAGAGACAGACATTTACAGTGTTCTGCTTTAGACATATAATAAATACATGTAATTGATTCATTTATTTCATACTGGTGTATGCATGGTACGGTACATAAATTATTTTAGTTGATAATAATTTTTTAAGGTGATAATTTAAAAAATATATTGACAGTCATCTTGCCCATCATTCCATTGCCTAACATGAATTAAAGCTGGACACTTTTTTTCAGTTTATTTTATTAAATACATCCATTCCTCATAAACCAAAAACTACCATTTGTTCGCTTCATAATGTTGAAATTAAGTCAAGTCATTTTACTTTGAAGGTGAGAGTAATTTATGACGTAATTACTCATGGGAAATGAATGACCTTGGTGCATGTACAGAAAAAAAAAAATCATCTCAAACTATGTTCATGAAATTTTGCGTGACTTTTCTGTGTTGTCAAGTAATAAAAAAGGTGACACTTGGAAAAAACTTAAACAAAGGTTTTTAAGATAAAATACACACTACGACAACAACAGGGGAGCTGTTTAATTGTTGACTTCTTGTGAGGAGAAAATTGAAATGGCTGGACCTGACCGTCGCCATGGTGATGTCATACGACTGGCAAACTCACCACAAAATTCTGAAGGTTGCAACAAACATTGAGACAAGTGTCTGGCACGCTTAATAAACACAGAGGAAAGTGCAAAAAATGCCTGAAAAAGAGAGAACCGATTCTAGTCAGTATTTCAAACAATAGTATTGCCAGTGCATGCTTGGACAGGGAACTTACCGAGATACACATGTGTTTAAAAGTTAGGTTTTGTGTTTTGCTATTTCCACAAGGAAGCGGTTTCACTGATTTCACTTCACCATTAGCCGGAAGACTCTGAACATACCTTACATACTGTTTTCTGTATTGCACCTGTGCTAATTTATGTACAAATATGTGAAATGTTGTTGTGTCTGGATATGGATGCAGTAAAGAACATTTTGGAGTCTCTTTGATAGCAGAGTGTATGTGATGGTCAGCGTCTGTGATATTAATACACAAAACGTTGTGTAATAATGTGAGTGAGGCTCATAGTCATTTCATTAATGTGTCATTTTTTTTTCTCAAATATAAATATGTAAGTGATTTTATTCATGGGTTTTTTTAGCAAAAGAAATCATGTAAGATGTTAAAGATTTAATTTCTGTATTATATACACTCTTTTAGTTCACGTGATGCTTGTAATGGTAAAACAGTGTACTGCTTTCATGAAGTTGAAAGCTAAGATATACATGTAGGTGTCGTTCAGCATCAGTGACAAAATATGATATTTAACTTTTGCATTTAGCTTTTTATTAAATTTTTGGAAATAGTTTGACCCATACCCCTCTTTATCAAAGGCTCTAAGGACTTAACACTAACCCTATCCCTAAAACTACCCTAACCATTGAAATGGGGTACAGGTCAAACTCGTAGCAAATTTTTGTAATTAGCTTCATTTATAGACTTGGTCTGTAGATTGCACTTTATATGTCGCTCACTTAAATGTAATTTGGCATTCTCTATTTTTAATTTGCATATTAACTTTAGGACATCATTTACATGGACGTAACAGGTTGCGCAGACAGAAAGTGTGATATCAGATTAATTACGCAGATTTTCAATTCTCTGAGGCCTGGAATGTATTAAATTAAATTTTTAATCAATTAATTTTTTTTATTTATATATATATTTTAGAAAATTAATAATCAAAATAATTTAAAGGGCAGTCTCAAAGTTTCATGATCAGAAATATTTATAAATTAATTTTTCATGGCCACAAAACATTACATCCATATAATTTTATTTACTGGGCTTTTTTTATGTGTATTACATATATTGCAAAATCTAATATGGATGACCAATATTACATCACTGTTTGAATTTGAATATTGACAAAGAACTGGCTGCTTTTTTAATGGATACACAATGAAGACTTTCCATTAATTTTATATACTTTTTTCACCAAGGAGTCTTGAGGAAACCGCTGTTTACACTAAGTGGCAACACATCACAAGTTTGATATTCTTCTGTTAGTTATGCAAATGTTATAACTTTATGTGGGATAGATTAATTTGTATGACAAACACATTTTAAGATGCACAAATTTGAGTAACACAAAATCAGTTTATTGCAGGTGATGCATTCCATGCATGGAACTCTTTTATTTCAGAACAGTGCAGAATTCAGCAGTCAGTAGAATATGGAGAAACTTGGTTTGCATGTATTTGTAGAAAGAAGCTTTGTTGTAAGAACACCATGACTGATGACCGTCCACATTTTAGAGAAGATCCTCGAAGATGCCATCTGGAATATGATCATTGTAACTAGTTTAATGTGCCCATATACCACTAGGGTTTCGTACACATCTAGAATATGTCAATTTAGTGGCTGACAAACTGAGAGGTGTGGTTTCAAAACTTGCATTACACACAGTGATGAGTGTTTTTTACTTTCTCTTTGACAGGTCACGAGATCCCGTACACCATAAAGCAGAACCATGTTGGGTCTGGGGGCGATGGTGAGGGCCAGATGGGCTCTATGATGGAGGCCAATAACAACACCAACTCAAAGTGTGACTTCTTCCTCAAGCACAAGAAGTCCACCAACAAGCGTGGCCAAGGTAAGCATGGGCTTCATTAAAACACCATTTTGATTCAGTCTGCATATAATGTGAAATGTTACTGGCTAAGCAAATAAAACAAATTCAGCATTGAAGAGTGGTAATGTATGAGATTCCTCTAGAACGTATTTGGATATTCTGTCACCAGACTATCATGTTCAAAAGTAATTGTCTAATGTCAAACATGTGAAAAGAATACTATAAATAATAGTAAATGTTGATTATACATATGTGTGGTCACCAATTAAGACAATAAGTGTTCAGAACAAGTAAAATTAGATATAATGGTTGACAGGTTGACATATTAATAATTATATTACACATAAAGAGTATTATGTTATTTGTGTGCACAATAATTATTTTATGTAACATAATCCACAAATACATGTAAGTACTCGGCAAAAATGACTTCTCAATTTGTATAAATTTCATCTAGTTTAGCAACTAAATGCTACCTATAATTTAATTTCATGTGCATGAAAAGTTTAAAAGACATACTTAAGAATGTCATTAAAATATTTATAGACAACTTTTTTTTATCTGATCAAGAAAACTGAATGTTCAAGAATTCCCAAGCTATGATGTGTATTAACTCTAACACTTGTCTACAAATGAAAAAAAAAGCCCACACTAAAAAACTTACTCCTGATTAACAACAAAATA
Source organism: Dracogyra subfuscus (assembly GCA_016106625.1). Classification (NCBI taxonomy): domain Eukaryota; kingdom Metazoa; phylum Mollusca; class Gastropoda; order Neomphalida; family Peltospiridae; genus Dracogyra; species Dracogyra subfuscus. Next base: position 12,314 of record JAECMU010309230.1, read on the forward strand.
GAATAGTATATCCATATACTGGTCCTATATGTCTCATAGAGCATAGGTTGAGAGTTATTGCAGTTACGTATATATATCCTCCATTAGTCATTTTAAACCAGAGCTCAAAGTGGACACGGCCATGGTCTGACTATTGTGTTGAAGGATGTTCTGTATGATGGCTAACTGGGGCATGTGTTATCTTCCTAAAAAATAAAATGTCTTTAGGCCTATGAAAATGACACAGTACGACAACATAGGAATACTCAGCAGTGGTGCTATTCCTTCAACCAGGACCAAGCTCATGAAACAACCATAGGTCCTATAGGGTTTGGCCTCCACACCATCATGCTTGGCCAACCCATGGTGTTGTCCTTCATCACAGTTATGAGCATCATGCTTTTTTTGACATGACCATTGCCAATGTTGATGCAATACCAGCTCTTGTCGGTGAACAGAATATGTCTGCCATTGCTGCCAGTTTCAGTTGATGTGTTTCCTAATCCTCACATGCAGCCATACAGGAAGACATCTGCAACACGGAACTATTTTTCTAAATGTGGCCTGACCTCTTGGTGGCTACAAAATGTTGTTAAAGCTAGCACTAGTCTAGTCCATTGATGGGTGGGTATTACCAATAACTGCTGCATGTTGGTCACCACACAGTTCTCTCTTTTTCACCGTGCAGGAGTCAACCTCGACATCGTGACTGTCTAAAATGGGACTGGTGGCATTGTAATGAAATATATCACTGATGTGATAAAATCTTCTCTTTTTTTTTGTAAGGACCAAGGTTTAAAACCATTTACATTCGAGGTGAAATGGTTAAGTAATTCAACAGCATTCTGAAAAACAATTTAGTATTGAGTTACAATGACAGTCCATACCCGGTATATTCAGAAATCATATAGTCTTCAGGCCAGACAGTTGTTTTAGCCCCATGGACCTATATTAGATATTTTGATCCATTTTTGTGTTGTCCTGCATAGATGTTTCACATTTTCAACTTCTTCCCCAAACCTACTTGACCAGTTCCAATCATATTTTGTGGGAAGCTTCCTTGGTGGATGGAGAAACAAGTGTTTTGAATATGGGTTTTCTGACCCCCAGGTACCTGAGGGGAAGGGCCCAAAAGAAATTTTTTATTGTATTTACATTTACACACAAGATATATTCATACAATATTTGGTTCTGGACTACATAGTTCTGGTTGCAAGAACAGATATTATACCAGATAATCCATCTTGACTACAAATTATTTGTATTCATTTTTATTACAATATGGTGTTCTTTCTAGGATATAATGTACAGAAAGTAGAAATTTGACATTCTAAAAATATAATTATAAAAATTGTAAGTGATGCTAATTGATCTGTAAATATAGTCTAATTTAGTCTAAATTACACCCCCCACCACCACCACCCTGTACCAGTCTATCGGATGTTCATTCAGGGTAACATTTTAGTCAAAAGTGGTCCTGCAAATGACTACAATATTTTGTACAAGCTCATTAATATACCCAATATACCAGAGTATACTATAACAACATGGAGGAACACATTAAAATATCATTTTAGACCAACAGCTGCAGTGCCACAATGATAACAGAAATATGCTGTTGGTATACTGTGTGGTGGACTGTCTATAATGGATATTGCATGGATAATGGGAAGCAGTCCATGGACAATTTACAATCTTAAGACGTGTGCAGGAAACAGGATCAACGTCTGATCATCCTCAGCCACTTACAACATCATGTCATGATGGCAACGTCAACTAGGAATGACATGCCCAAACCATTAGAAACTGAATGCGTGCTGCATGCATATAGAGATCATTCACAGGAACAATTTGTATGCCTTTACACCATCAGCAACATCTCCTTTAGGCACAAAAACACCATTCAAAGTCATTATAATACCTACCTTTCTTGCAATATATGCTCTAAAATTTTATTAAATGAAAATATATTCATTCATTCTATTTTATATTTATACATATTAATACATTATAGACACGTGCAATTTTTACTTTAGTTCATTATATTTTTAGTTATGTGTATTAAATAGAAGTTGCTCAAAATAAAGTCCTTTATAATAATATGGATATGTTTTGGTCAAACATGGAAGTTTTCTGAAAGAGGTTTTGTAAAGAAAAATGGCCTTTTCTCTCAAGTAGAGTAGCTTTTAACCTTCAAAATGCTACTGATATTAATAGGTGTTGATTTTTAAAAAAAATTTTTTAAACAAATGTGCTCACTGACACATCCACCTTCTGGAATATTAATCAACTGGCACTGATGCTATATTCCAATTTTCTTGCCCACTGGACAGGGTTATCCAGCTTTTGCACAGTGCTAGAAAACATCTGTCTGACCCTAGGGCTAGATAAATCTGTCTCACCCGAGGGCTAGACGATTTCTACATACATAACTCATGCTTTATGATGATTGAAGTCATAACTCATGGTTTTCAAAATTCTGTTTGCCATTTCACACTGTATCATTGTTTTAAAAATATTTAAACAAATTAATATTCTATTAGTCTCATGTAAGTCATGTTCACAATTAAATGTAGCGAGGTTCTATACTTGTGCAAAGCTGAACTTCCTAAAATAGAGTTTATGGTTCAAGTATTGCATATACCATGAAACCCTTTTAAACTGGACACCCTCGGGACCAACTAAAATGTCCGGTATATTGAGGTATCTGTTTTAGAGAGGTTAAGTTCTGTATCAGTTAAAAAATGTCCGCTTTTGGGGAATTTTGGTTTACAGAGAGTCTGGTTTTGAGAGGTTTCACTGTATTAGCATTCCAGAATTATCATTTACTGAAAATATGAACTGTTTTTAATACTGTTAGGCCATTTATCATGAGTTGATCTATAAAAAGATCAATACAAAAATAGCATTTTCAGGACTTGAAAATTAAGGATTTGACTTCATTTGATGAGATCAGTTACTAGGCAAAGATATATGGTAGCATTCATACATGTTTTGTTGGTCATATATTTACTCAATCTCAGTGATGAGTGGCACATAATCCAGCAGAAAGTGGTGAAAACAACCTAAATAATTAACAACAATTAACAAAACCTACTAAGACTTTGACTCTGAGAAACATGTTTTCATCATTGTAACATATTGTAGTTAGGCCATTGGTCAACAGGCTAGTAGGTACTGGGTTCAGATCCCAGTCGAGGCATGGAATTTTTAATCCAGATACCGACTCCAATCCCTGAGTGAGTGCTCCACAAGGTTCAATGGGTAGGTGTAAACCACTTGCACTGACCAGTGGTCCATAACTGGTTCAACAAAGGCCATGGTTTGTGCTATCCTGCCTGTGGGAAGCACAAATAAAAGATCCCTTGCTGCTAATCAGAAAGAGTAGCCTATGAAGTGGCAACAGCAGGTTTCCTCTCAAAATCTGTGTGGTCCTTAACCATATGTCTGACACCATATAACTGTAAATAAAATGTGCATCGTTAAATAAAACATTTCTTTCTTTCATTGTAACATATTTATTAATTTAATATGTACCAGTATCTGGCAAAAAATATTTGAAGTCAAACATCAATTCAAAAAGTTTATTTGTATTCCTTTTTTTTTTTTTATCTCGCCTTGACAAAGTTGAAAGGTTTTTCTTTCGAGTGATGCATGATGGTAATTGCGTTAGCTTTAATGGTTAAGTCTATATGTTACTGTCTTGTATTCATCTCCATCTCAGTCTCACATACTTTAAGATATTCATTAAGAACACTTGGGTCATACTTGCATCTGTGGACATCTAAATGCATGTTTAATTATATTTTTTAAACATTTAAGAACTAATTGAATTAAATTTTGAATAAACTTTTAAGTTTTAATTCTTGAGAAAAGAACTTTAGAAAAAGTAAGTATGGTAGATTAATAATGAATTTTTCAAAGTAAATAAAAACAAAAATCAGTTCCACACAAGTTTTGTTCAGCTTTGAAAAACATTTAAAAAAAATTAAAACCTAATTGAATTAAATTTTGAATAAACATTTGAGTTTTAATTCTTTAAAAAAGAACTTTAGAAAAGTAAGTATGGTAGATTAATAATGAATTTTTCAAATTAAATGCAAACAAAAATCAGTTTTGTTCAGCTCTTTTACGTGAGTTTCTTTCCGTTTTGGCCAGTTGACGAAAGTCGGCCCTTTTGGTCTGACTCATCATGCCTCCCCCATACCTGTGTATGTGTCCTTCTGTATGTTTGCCAGGTTCTAGTTTATGGCACAGTTGGAAAGTAGATTGAATTTCTAGCATGCCTAGTAGCGCGCGGTCTCCCTCTTCTCCCGTTCTGCCATGGCATTGACCCTGTGTCTCTGGCAAATATGTCTGTGAGCAGGACATTTTTTGCTAATTGTCTTCGAGAACATACGTCAGTAAATTGCTCAGCTTTTTGCCTACAACCCCTGTGTGGCCATCAGACAGAGGACAAACACGTAAATAAAGTCGGCATGTGAAATATCTCATTGTGACAGTGGTCTGGGCAAAGTCATGTGCCATTGCAAGGTAAAACAACGCAAGCGGCTTATATGTATCCGCGTCTACTGTGCTCCAACCTTGAAGTAAATAAATGATGCTGAAGTTGTGTGCTGTTGGTCTTGTCAAATTAGGGACAACATTAAACAGTTTGTTAACTTTCATGGTAAGGGGGAGCTTTATAGGGTTTTTTCTAAGGGTTGGCAGGTGTTTTGGTCAGATGATAATGTAGTTTTTGGTATGTTGTTAGACAATTTTTATTTCTGTTAGTAAAATAATGTCTAGTTAGTATCATTTAAAGACAGGTTTTTAAAATGCACTTTTCTAAAAAAATAAAAAATAAAAATAATTACTTTTTACTATGACAAACATTTGTTTGTTGTTGTTGGTGGAGGGAAGGAGGGGTATATTTTATTAAATTCCTGGATTTAATGTTCAATCAAATAAAATAAGTTTTAATATATGTACAAATAGTATATGTATATAATATTCACCATTAAAATTATATTTGGACATAAAATATGCTGAAAAACAATTATCCTCATAAATACAATGTGTATATGTTACAGTCAATTTGACCTGTCAGTTGGCAGTGACAGTGGCCATGTTTGATTATGGGAGACAATTATCATTTTCTTGAAACATGACCTGAGCCTGGTTGCACTAAAGTTTGTCACATTAAACCATAACTGTTAGTATTGAAAAATAAGTGCAAATTTTAATTTATAAGATACATTGTACATTAAAGATGCCTTTGTTTATATATTAGTAGTGACACAAAAACAAAGTGCTTGAATGGTGTGTAACACTGTCTGATTTATACTTCTAGTACCCTTGTGTTTGTAATACATGTAATAATTAAAACCAAGACATTTCACTTCATCAAACATGGAGGTATAATATAAGTTTCCAGTACATTTTTATACTGTAAAGTGCCACATATTAAAACAATTTAATTACTTTTTCAGTTGCTATTAAACATACTGAAACATAATTTCATAAGCTTTCTGTAACTAACTGACAATTCAAAATGAATAAAAACTGAATAAAACAATGAAAACTCAATGGTCTCGGTGATGTCGTAGTTAAGACACAAGGCTGATATATTCAAGGTTCACAGCCCGGTACCGGCTCCCACCCAGCGTGAGTTTTAATGACTCAGTGGGTAGGTGTAAGATCACTACACCCTCTTCTCTCTCACTAATGACTAACACACTGTCCTGGACAGACAGCCCAGATACATGTAGCTGAGGTGTGTTACCAGGACAGCAGAATATAAACACAAAAATAAGTTGAAATGAAATGAATACAGACTATGGGACTCTCAGTGCAAAGATACCAGCACATTCACTGATAGCTGATATTGAACACTGGAACACTGGAATGATCATCTGAGAGTCATGTTTGTACCAAAAGATCCCCAAGCAAACTCAGATTTATAGACTGCCATGAAAACTGAAGTCTGCTGTTGCTAAGGGAGTATCCACATTTAGACTGATTAAAATAGGTCTGAAGTTCTATATAACATAAAAAAGGCTAAGGTTTTTGCTTCCTTGAAGCGACCCTCACCCACCTCAAAATACATTTTAAAAACCTGATTGATATGTGGCATCAATGAATATTTGGTTGAAATCACATTTACACAATACTCGACAGTCAGAAGATATGTTGAGACATTGCAATATAAAATAGAAAATGGTTTGAGGAAAACACTCGAAGATTTTCATTAACTATCCAATTCTGTGATTGGTTAAGTCAGTACAAACCTGTTTCAGTAAAGTAAAGAATATATATTTTTTTAATTCTTTAATAATCGAGGCTGATGTTTTTGAAAACTGACAGTGTTATCACAACTATATTAAAAGATGAAAGAGACATGATATGTACACAACATCTTCCCCATGAAGTTAAATAATTAATTTTTTTATGACATTTGATTTTAATATGGTCTATTAATTTTCTATTTGACAGAAAAATAATTTATCTTCTTTTTTGTCTTTTTCAGATTATTCCAGTCAAGGCAACAACAAAAGGCACAGAAGGCCGGCCATTTTGCAGATCTTCCACAGACGGGGTCGAGAAGATAAGTCTTCTCTAGTAACACAGAATGCAACAGATTCCAGCCAGGTTCCAACTGGAAAGTTGTTTGGGCGGTATCTGGAAACTGTATGCACTGAGGGAGACAACCCTGCAAAACCAATTTTAGTAAGTTCATTGCTTGGTTATATGGCTGGAGTAGGTTGTAGCCCAGTGGTAAAGTGCTCGTTTGATGAGTGGTTTGTCTTTGATCAATCCCAATCGGTGGACCCATTGGGCTATTTCTCATTCCAGCCAGTGCACCACGACTGGTATATCAAAGGTCATGGTATGTGCTATCCTGTCTGGAATAGTGCATATAAAAGATCCCTTGCTGCTAATGAAAAAATTTAGTGGGTTTCCTCCAAGATTATATGTCAAAATGACCCTTACTACTAATAGAAACATTTGGCTGGTTTTTCCTCTAAAATGTAGGTTTCGTCTCTGACTGTGTCAAAATATCAAATGTTTGACATCCAATAGCTGATGATTAATAAATCAGTGTGCTCTAGTGGTGTTGTTAAACAAAACAACCTTTACTTTCTGTATGGCTAGTCATGTGTAATTGTATGCTTTTGCAGTACACAGTGAATATGTATTACTGTTACCTTCTAGACCATAATCAGACATTTTAGAAGTGTACATTTATTATTTTGTCACGAGTGTTATAAATTGCCTAGTATCTCATTTGTAACTGGCTGTTGGGATTTAAGGCTCATTTATATTTCAATTAATACTATTAATACCTAGAGTAAAAAAAGTTTGTTTTGTTTAACAACACCACTGGAGCACATTGATTTACTAATCATCGGCTATTGGATGTCAAACATTTGGTAATTTTGACACAGAGAGGAAACCTATGTTTTTCCATAAGTAGCAAGGAATATTTTATATGCACCATCCCACAGACAGGATAGCACATACCACAGCCTTTGATATGCCAGTCATGGCGCACTGGCTGGAATGGGAAATAGCCCAATGGGCTCACCAATGGGGACTGATCCTAGACTGACCGTGCAACGTCCCGCCACCTAGAGTCAATGCAGAAAAGTAGGCTGTGTTGGGCCACTACATTGGCTGTAGTCAACAAGTGAACTTTTAATTATAAACATGACTGATAATCCACTTGATTACCCAATTGCTTAGCTTATATAAAAATTATGCATGTAGTGTGAGACACTAAAATGTAAAAAGAAAAGATGATTATGGGATACTTTTGTAGCAAAACTAAATCATCATGTGTCTTTTTGAAAAGTATAATCCCCTTAATTCCATTCAGCATTTATTAATGGTGTAAAACATGGTTTATTTAGTGTGTAACATATACCTATTAAGATAACTAATTGATTTTGTATTTAGTCATGCATTTTACAGATTGATTTAAGACCTATTTTGATGATAAATAACAAAAGGATCGAGCACAAGTTTGCCAACTTACTAGGCCCTCTCCTATATACATACAATGTAATACAATGGCGATAATACATCTAATAACATATGCATATACATACAGATTTGATTTGTCTAAATAATAAATAATAAGTTGAGGAAAGAAGTACATTATTTATCTACAACAGAATTTTATAAAGAATCTTGTGATATTCAAGAAGAAACAATGATAGTACCGTCCAATGATCAGGCACCACACCACCATTTGTCGTGTCGTTACTAGTTGTAGCAGCTTCATATAGTCCGGTTTAGGAAATAGGTCCTCATTAGAAAAATAATAATAAATATAAATATTTATTTTTCAAAGTTTTCTTTGATGATTAGAGGTAGATTGACCTTTGTAGTAATTAAATGACCCAGTAGTTGTACATTATTTGATATTGTCAT
>JAECMU010309509.1:0-10450 GCA_016106625.1 Dracogyra subfuscus
TGTTTACTGTAAACCAGATTGATAGGAATAGAGTGGCAACACGTGAGTCATGTTTACTGTAAACCAGATTGATAGAAATAGAGTGGCAACACGTGAGTCATGTTTACTGTAAACCAGATTGATAAGAATAGAGTGGCAACACGTGAGTCAAGTATACTGTAAATCAGATTAATATTTGACATGTTGAGGGTTTTTTTTAAACGTGATTACACACATTAGTGTATGTTCCTGATGTGCAAGTCTTTTTAGCATTGCACTGAGATCACAAAGTTGTGAGACTTTAGTGAATTAAAGGCAGACTGTCAAATTTAAGAACCTTATTTCTCTCAAAATGGATAATAAATAAAAATTACATTAATTGTTGGAAACCAAATCTAGCTAGCGCATCACCGTAACTGAATCGTGGAGTGAAATCCATGTCAACCATTTCAACAATTTTAGTTTTTGAATTATGGACCATTGCCATAATTCAATTATTTTTACAAAATATTATTAATAAATGGAGTATGGTGGTTATGAAGATGGTTGAATAAAGTACATTTAAGGACAAATCGAATTATTTTTGTTCAGGTTATACTTTGTTAGACCATTAAATAGGTCAGTGGACTGTGTCAATGTGCAGTGGTACAGTGCCCGCCTGATGCGCGGTCGGTCTAGGATCGATCCCCGTCAGCTTACCATTGGGGTTTTTCTTGACATAACCATATGTCCGACGCCAATATAACCGTAATTATAATGTGTTGAGTGCGTCGTTAAACAAACAAAAAACAAAAAAAGTGTCAATGTGCCTTTAAGTTCCTGTGCACTGGATATTTATAACAAGTTAGTAATACTTGTTTGTTGTGTTGCAGGTGGACTATTTCAACAACAAGGTGATCTGTGACTTGGTGGAACAGCCTCATCAGGGAATCCTCGCTATTCTGGACGAAGCCTGTCTTAATGTGGGCAAGGTCACAGACGCGGTACGAATCTTTACCGGGCATTTTGAAGATTTTGTCTTCTTGACTACATTCTGTTCAGGTCTTATTTTGGTTGATGTTAGTTATTGCAAAATATATGTGAGTGTATGCAAAAGTAAAATTTTAGAGAAACTGGCAAAATAATTATTTGGCATTTTATGATAGCCATTTTTTTCAGAAATTGATATGGCAGAAATCTTGAGCATTTATTAATAATAAGAATTGTCTCTATTTTAAAAAGAAAGTTTAAAGAGGTTTATGATTTGGTTTATTTCTGGCAATTAAAATACATTGAAAACTATCATTTCGTCATTAAAGTATACTAAATAGACAGACAAAAGAAAACCTTTCATCTCCAAGTTAAGTGGCAAAGAGAAATTACTGAAGAATTAATAAGACTCGTAATGTTTTGCTTCTTTGTAGATGTTCCTTCAAGCAATGGCACAGAAACTGAGTCGAAATGAAAGATTCACCTGCCGTTCAGTGAGTACTTTCACATTTCAATTCATATAGATTAATTCAGATTGTTTAGTAATATTTTGTTCGACCTGCCAGTCCTACATCGATTTTTGCATATTTTGGTTTTACAAACATTTTGTTTTGACATCGGTCTATCTTTTGACGAACTTTTGTCATAGAAATATTGATGTTCACATGAATGCACAGAATTTAAGATCCTGGGCTCCGTTTTACAAAACAATCTTGGCGCTAAGATCATCTTAAATCCATATGTTAGCTATGCGTTTAAGGCAATCTTAGCCCTAAGATTGCTTCATAAAACGCCACCCAGGATTTGATTACTGTAAAATAATGTTCCACAGAGCACACCACAATACTTATTAACAACGTATGATCATATGAAATGGGACAACCCATTTACAACATAGAAAAAGCTATCTGTGCTACTGCCTTGTGGAATGTATTTAACTACTCGACAGAATACCAAATTGTATTTTCTATTTTTAATAAAAACATCAACAAATTAAGTAATTTTGGAACCTCTAGGCCAGTAATCATTGTCAGTTGTCACTTGCACTTATTTAGATAATAATCTATTAAAACCAGCAGTGCCATCAATATTTCTTGTTAATTCGGATAGAGGAGAATTGTAAATAAATTCAATTCAATTTAAACAGAATTGAAAACATGACCTGGAACCAGATTTATTGTAAATAAGTAAGGTAACATACTGTAATTATTGCATACAATAGATATTTTAGTCTTATTAAACTTACCGTACTAACAGGCCTTCTAGAATACGGTGGCCCGATGCCCGAGGCCAGTGGTTTTTGGATTCGGGCCAGTAATAATTACTTTGTGAGATCCCGATCGATGGCAAGTGGTCAATTTTTTTTAATTTTTTTAAATCAACAACAACGCTTGGAACATACGAAAACAAAAGAAACTGCTACAAAGTACAAGTTATTTTCTTTTGATTTGCAGTCACATGCAGTCTTTTACTAACAAATAGTTAGTAAACAGTAATATTTTATTTGACCCATTAATGACATCGGTATACCTACTGATGTAACTTTATTCAAGTTATAAAAGTGTAAACACTGAAAAAAGTAAAGTTTATTGTTTGCCGCCATTGCACTGGTACCCAAAGATTTGTTACACTAATGTTAATAATAGTACAGTGCAAGTGTAAAATGCAAAATGGTAACCAGTCTATTATGTTTTTAAAGGTTGCATGTCACAATTTATGTTGCAAAACAGTCATGTTTAAATTATTAAGTTAATTTATAAAATATCACATGTTGCAAAATAAAATAACTAATTACACAATATCATGAAATAAGTAAAGTACCTATGATGAAATATTACTCATTTTGTATACATGTTGTATGTGAGAGGTGTGTGGTATCTTTTTTTTCTAAACAAAACATAAAGTGTGCCTTATGAGCCTATGTGTATGCAAAATGTACCTGGAACATTAAAAAGTTTTTTGTTTTTTTTTAAATTTGATATCAACAGTTAAAATTGGGCAAGTGAATTTTTTATCATGGCCAGTGAATTTTCAAATCCACTGGCCCAATGGCAAGTGAATGTTAAAAAAATTATAGAACCCCTGACCGTACTAGCACAACAATGCTATACAACCCCAAGTTATAACATAGGTCATTCATCTGGTAAGGGGAGATAATTCTGCAGTGGAGGTTGTAACTCTGGGTTGTATAGCATTGTTGTTGTGCTAGTACTAGGTAAGTATGAATAATAATGAAAATTGGAAACAGATTTTCTAAGTTTATTTCATGTTGCAATACCAGCCTCGGTGGTATAACTGTTAAGTCATCATTGTTGAGGCTGGTATTTTGATATTTTGGTAGGTATTGGGTTCGAATCCTGGTACCGGCTTTCATCCAGAGTGAGTGAGAAGGGATAAGGCCTTTATAGATAGCAACTTTCTCTCTCTATACTAACCACTAATAACTTATCATTAACCCACTGTCTTGGACAGTTGGTCCAGATAGCTGAAGTGTGTGTCCAGGCCAGCATGCTTGAACCTTAATTAAAGTTTACAAAAAATAAATAAATGCATGTTGCAGTTGAACCCATCAGACAAGAACCTAGAGTACGACCAGGATTTCCGGATCCGCCACTACGCAGGTGACGTGGTGTATTCTGTGGTCTCGTTCATCGACAAGAACAAAGACTCGCTGTTCCAGGACTTCAAACGTCTCCTCTACAACAGGTGGGTACTGTGGTGTTTTAACCACAAAATCCATTGTAACAAAATGGCTCTAAAACTTATATTTTAATTGCAATATGCATGCATGAACCCCGAACAAGGGGACCAGTCATTGTCTCAAGAGTTATCATCAGAGGGAGCAGTTATTGTTCTTCATTTTACATTGCATTCGTTAATACACTACAGGTACTATCTCCCACATGACAGTTTAACACATCTACCTAATTAGTCGTCTGTTTTATAAATGTTTAAAGTTTGTTTTGTTAAAAGACACCACTATTTTATGTGTTCGTGTTACTAATGCAGTACAAATTTATAAGCAGTGCTTTCATTTTTACATATAAAGCAAAATGCAACCAATCCTTTAAGGTTTAGTCTATTTGCCAAATCCTCAAATGCAAATCATTGTTATATTTGTTAATTTATTTTGTCATTAATTTGCCAAAAACTGAATTAAAAAATTGTGTACTTTACATAATGTTTACCGGCTTAAACTATTTCAACACCTCTGTGTGCATGTATCAGTTGGTTGATGTGTTCTAATTATGTAACTGCATTGCCAAGAAGTAATCGGGACATTTTGACTTTTAACGTTAAAAAGATAGATAAAATATGTCAAATAATAGATTTACTTAAAGTGGTTTCATTTTGTTATAGAAAGTATATTGAAATTTTTTTCAAACTAGTTGAAAACAACATAAAACACAATTTGTTACAAGTGTTTAATAAGTTTTATCACTTGATGATATATGAACACTGGTATAAATCCAATAATTACCATCATACAGTGAATATCACAGTTCACTAACAGCTGTACGGGTAAAATGCACAATTTCACATACAAATGTTTCAGTATCCTTTTTTTATCGATTGTCAGTATATTTTGTTTTGGTAATTGAAACTTGAATATATCTGAAGTCACCAAACTTCTAAACAGTGGTGTAGGCAGGATTTTGTATTGGGGTGGGGGAACCACCTGGCTGCCAAATAAACAATGATAACCCCTAATTTCCTAGGATGGGGGTGGGGGGTGGGGGGGGCATGACCCCCCTGACTATGCCTTTGCTGCTAAATATGTTTGGGGTCTGACTTAACCTTGGCCATTATTTTGTTCTTTAACAAATGATTTTCTGTGTGCATGCAGTATTTGTTATTGAACCAAAAAAGTGTAAATACCAACAGAAAATCCAATATCTTACTAGTATCGTTGTGAAAGTGTGTGTATGTGGAGGCCTTTAACAAGTGTTACATAATTATTGAGGGACGAGTGGTCTTAGCATTACAAAACATAACATTGGAGAGAGGGTATCATAAAAAATATATATAACAAATACCATTACTTATTATGTGTGTCATTTCAGTTCAGATGAATTGCTGCAGATTATGTGGCCAGAAGGAAAACAGCTCGTTACAGAGGTTAGTCAGATTTAAATACCAAGGGATTTTCTTCCTTTTAAAAAAAATATTTTTATTTCCAAGCAGACCCATTTTTTTTTTTTAATCGTATTTTATTACAAAATAAGAACAGAGTTGTATATAATGTGTATATACATGTAGCCTTGATTATAAATCTCTTATTTCATTAGTAATTAAAGTTATATTTTCTGTCAATAGACGAACCACTATTGTTCAGTTGATTGACGCCTTGCTGAAGGTTTTTGGAAAAAAACAGCAGTATTTGTTAACTGTAAAATCGTCTTAAATCATTGTTAATTAACATTCTTAGCTGAAACCACATTTTCATTTGGTCTGTATACAATGTGAGTTGACTAATACCAGGTTAATGCAGTGGAAAATGCAGAAAATATCATGGTTGAGATCTAAATTTCCATAGATCTTTGACTAGATATGTTCCATTGGTGACATTTTTAGACACTAGGTAATGCAGTAATGATTGTCATCAGGACCACAAGCAGAATTATGCAGTTTACAATAAGTTTATTAACTCCAACTGTTATTTATTTAATATTTCTAAAGGCATGCAGGCTCAAAACTGCAGTATAGGTGAAAGGTTAAACAATCAGAATTGGTTTCAGTAACGAAATCCTGACATCAGTTTATTCAATGTATTTGTATTTAACAATTTGTATTTGTGGTTCTTGTTTCTTCCCACAGACCACAAAGAGACCGACGACAGCTGGTACTGCGTTCAAGAACTCTATTGTAGCTCTTGTGAAAAACCTCGCCTCAAAGGTAATTACCACTGAATAATTATAGAAATTATCACTCTCGGTTACAGGGATGTAAGAGCTACGTGGAAACGCGTAAATACGCTTTTTTTATTTCATCCAAAACAGTTCAGTACTGTTAACCACATAAGGTTCATTTGCATATTTTCACGGTTTTAAGTTTATGATGTGTGCCTTATACTGTGTAAGTTATAACCAGTTTAGATTTGTTAGCACTGAAAGCAATTTTTGGCAGTTTCAGGGGTTGCAAAACAATTTTTCATCAGAGGCCTTTGGATCTCGGCTGCAGTAAATGTTTTTGTTCCAGCCTCTCTCACATCCTTGCAGGTATCTCACCACTATTGATTATACACTGGTGACAGTACAAATATACAGCCAAGCACTGACTAAATTATTAACAGTAGGTGCTATATATTACCGGACATGAAGAGAACAGCCTCTGTGACAGGAATTAAGCAAATAAAATTGATACTTCGCCACCTGCAATTTCAATTATCAAGACTCCTAAGCACATGGGATAATGGAGGGGAGGCTACTCTCGTTAAATATATGTACCACAGGCTCAGTAAGCAATGGTCTTTCATGTAGCTCAGCAGATATGCATTTGTCAGTTTGATGTGCCAAAATCAAGAGGCAATGTTACCCTTCCAATATTCCATAATCGTATTGTCAAGTGTGTTCAAACACCAACATAATAAAATAAAGAAAAGAGGGACTCTTTTTTTTTTTCATAGAACTAAATTCGTCGCCTACACGTAACTCATTGGCTGAAATAGTGGTGTGATCCCTGCAGTTAGCAAACAAAGACCATTATATCTTAAAGGGACAGACCCTAGTTTTTAAACACTAACATATTTTTCATCATTAGAGCTGTTTATGGTAACTGAAATCAGTCATGACTCATATTTTATTGTTTAGATGATCCATTTTCGTACATCCGAAATGTTTCTGGTCATCCTGGTGTTTTTAATATCACAAAATGCATGTTTAATATTTCTAAAACCACATGTGTGTCTGAGGAAGTAAGAGTTATGTAGTCGCATTTTAATCAGTTTTTAAGAGTATTTCAACGTGTGGGAAGAAACTGTTATGGAGTAGAGTTGTAGTCTGTTTCACTCTATTGTAACTTTATCCACATGTGTTCCAGGTTTGTAGATTTAACTAAACTTAGTGTGCATTTTTATGGGCTCTAGCGGGCAGCATAGCCCAGTGGTACAGTGCCCGCCTGATGCGCGGTCGGTCTAGGATCGATCCCCGTCAGCTAACCACTGGGTTTTTTCTCGACATAACCATATGTCCGACGTCGATATAACCGTATTCTAATGTGTTGAGTGCGTCGTTAAATAAAAAAAATTAAAAAAATTATGGGCTAAACCTATGGTCCGTGCCTTTAAACGTTATAGGTTAAATAAGAACAAAATGAAGTGAGTTAGTGCGAGGATTTTAGTGTATTAATTTAGTTATTTACCTCAAGTGTAACTGTTCGTAGCTATGAAAATACCATGAGCAATTAATCACTCCCTTCAGTTGTTTCACATTGAGGTTTTACATTCAGTGGGGACAAGGGGATATTTATTTTTTAAATTATTGATAGGTGATAAATTTGCTACTCACCTAAAATGTTCCAGGGGAGCGTAAGTGATCCCTCATTTTTCATGGCAAAGACTGAAGAACTGGGTTAGGTGTATATAAATATTGTTGAATGAGCTCCGATTGTATTTTATGTCCATGTGAATGATGTTCAAAATTTTTAGTGTGAACGAAAAATAGGTTACATTGTACATAAAATTAGATTTGATTAGCAATGTGCGAGTGAATCGATCGTTCTTCCAATATTCAGACGCCTGTACTGTTATTATTTTTCAGGAGCCCCACTATGTGCGGTGCGTCAAGCCGAATGAGATCAAGTCTCCATTGGTGTTTGACAATGAGCGGGTCAAACATCAGGTCCGGTACCTCGGTCTGCTGGAGAACGTGCGAGTCAGGCGGGCCGGATTCGCTTACAGAATGGCATACACCAGGTTTCTCCTCAGGTAGATGATTTTAAAATTTTGTATATGAAGCCACAAAAGGCGGGGGTGGGTGGAGATATTGAGATACACAAGATTTCTCCACAGGAAGACATAAATTTGATTTCAAATTATATTCAAGCCACAATAGTGTGGGGTCTTGTTTTAGTGTACATGTTGTGAAACGTCATGTTTCGCATACAGAATGAGAGACACTAGATTTCTCCTCAGGAAGACATTTCATTTCAAATTATATCAAATTCACAATAGGATGGGATGTTTTTTAATGTGTATATTGTGTAACACCGTAGTAGGGGTGGCTTCTCATACAGAAAGAGATACACTAGATTTTTCCTCAAGTGGCTGGTTTTTTAAAATTATATCCAAGCCAAAATGGGTGGGGTAGCCTATATTTTGCAAAATGGTGCATGGGCTGGATTCGCATACAGAATGGGATGTACTAGATGTCTCCTCCGGTGGACATTTTTTCAATTTATATCCAACCACAAAAGGGTTCTCTTAATTTGTTTTAACCCTTAAATAGCACGATGGCGTTTGCCTTGCCATCAGCTTAGTTACATTTGTGGTAATGATGGTGCATTTTTCACCACCATTAGTTTGATATTACGAAATGTTTACGTCTATGACATTCCATCATAGACACAAAAAAGTTTTGTTATGGTTGTGTTAAATAGACTAAAGTTCTTCTTGAACACAGAACCTTGAAATAATTATAAGATACACCAAAATAAAATAAAAATTAAAAAAAATGATCATTTTGAGAAAATGCATTTAGCCACAATAAATGGTGTATTTTACAGAGTTATTCCCCTTAGAATAAAATATTAAATTTTCTTTTTGTAATAATTGAACTCACCTGTATTACATGCACTTCATCTTCATAAAATGAACTGAACTGAAATTCCCATCACATATTTATAATTAGCAGTATTCCATGGGACTGTTACAGAAGGCTTTCTGTGACGACAATATTTTTAAAAATTAAAAAGGAAAATAGAAGAGGCTTTTACTTCCTGCTTCCCTCTTCCCTGTTTAGAGCAACTGAAGTTCACTGTATATCTACCAGGTTGGGTTCACTGGATCAACAGGGATGTAGCTCAGTGGTATAGCATCTGTAATTGAGGTCTGATGGGTTCCAGGATCAATCCCTGTCGATGGACTGTACTGGTAATCAGTGCTCCACAACATATAATTAATTGATAAGGATTTTTTTTTCATCCTTTTTGTCATGTCATGTTTAATTACGTCTGTATGCAAATTTATTTTTAAATTTCTCAGTAGACTTAATACATATATTCCTGCATCAACTAATCCTTTACAACTTGTAATTAATTAATAAATTAGTTAATAGTGTGTTCATTCTTTTCTCACTTTTTTGTGTACTCTCTTTGTCAGGCTTAAACCTTAGAATGTAGCTAAACCTGTATGTAAATTTTGTTTATTCTTTCATGTTTGGGAAAAATAGTACCATGTCTTAGAAAACATTAATGTTTTTATTCCCCCAATATCTAAGAACCCGCTTAAAATAGTTTTTAGTCCCCTATCGGTCCATCTGGAGGGGACTATTGCTTTCATCTCCGTCCGTCTGTCCCACATATGTTTTTATAATGTTTTTTGCAGAAGGCTTTAAGATAATGAGCTTAAATTTTTTTTATCCTGCAATCACTGTATTCATTGTCAAGATATGATGACTAGATAAATTTCTATATTTTTGGTTAGTGACCAAAGATATAGGTCACGAGACATAAGCCCGAATCGACTCGAGTATTTCAGACTAGATTTTCAATAAACATACTTTTTAAATCATTTGTTTTAGTACAGTAAATGGAAATACATTTTAGTTTTGCAACAACAATATAAAACTTGTATATTTGTTTATGAACTGGAATGTGACAGAATGTAGCTAGTGTCTTACAAAGAATGACGTCATGTATCTTGTATGACATCATACGACAAAAGCCTTGCTAGTTTGACAATACTCGATTTGCGTACACAAAAATGGAATAAATAATGATTTTCTGACTATTCCTGTAGGATTGCAGGATAAAAGAAATAACTGGTCACTGTCTTAAGATATCGGCTTTATCCTGCTCAGGTCGAATGGTGAATGCAGCTCAACAGAGCCTCGCTACATTTGCCATTCTAACCTTCGCAGGATAAAGCTGATATCTAAAAAGACAGTAACCAGTTATTCCCTATGTATAGCCTTACCACATACTGTTACAGATCAATTTTGACTTTAATGGTGATTTACCCATTTTTGATGTAGTTATGGCCCTTACAGACCTATAGATATTGAGCTGAAATTTTGCATATAAGTTTATCACATACTGTTACAGATCAAGTTTAACTTTTATGGCGGTTTACCTATTGTTAACAGAGTTATGGCCCTTGAACTTAGGAGATGAGAAAATTTGTTTTCCAGATTTTTGCATTGCCTGGAGATAACAAGATGAAATGTTGTATATAGCTTTACAGATCTAGCTGAAGTTTCATGGTGATTTATCCACATTTCAGAGTCAGGGCTCGCGCTGTCGGTAGCCAAATTAGCCATTGGCTAATTTTTACAAAAAATGGCTA
>JAECMU010309742.1:0-11082 GCA_016106625.1 Dracogyra subfuscus
TAGATCTGCGTTCAAAATTTTATATCGAAATTACTTCCTTTTTTTAATATTATTAAATAGTCCAATCCTCTCTTCTTTCTCTAGTTTAATTTTGGACTGTCCTTCTAAAATGCTCCAAATTATATAAATTTTCGGCCGAGCAGTCAATTCTTTTTATTTTTGTCTTGTAACTTTTTCTATTAACTTTTTTTACTAATTACTATTTTAAAATTCTGCCCATTTTCAACTCTAACCCCCCCCCAAACCCCCCCCCCCCTTCTTCATCCCGAGTCGGGCCACCGATCTTATCAGAGGTCGGACTCAGGGATGGGTGTGTTTGAAACCTTAGTGGTATATGGGCACGTTAAACTAGTTATCCACCTGATGCGCGGTCAGTCTAGGATCGATCCCCATCAGCTAACCACTGGGGTTTTTCTCGACATAACCATATGTCCGACGCCGATATAACCGTAATTATAATGTGTTGAGTGTGTCGTTAAACAAAAAAACAAACAAAAACAACAACTAGTTATCATCATCATCACCATGGTGACACCCCATTTGTTTTGCAGATGTTTTGATATATGCTTGTAGAATAGGTGAAAATTGGCACATTTTGAGTGGTAGAAATATCTGTAGGGTATGCCTTTAATAAACAATATGACTAAAATATCACTAAGAAATATGGTATATTGTGTATATTTAATAAAAGATAATTTAAAATTAATTTTAAGATAATATTTACTACTATTCCAATAAAGAGAATTGTTTCTTTAACCTATATTTGTTATATCTAAGAATTTATCATTGACATAACTTTTGCACTACGCATTCATTAAATGTTAATCAGTATACATTTTTTCTTTAGGTGTTTTGCCAAAGTCAGTTCATCCTGCTCGGATCAAAGAAAATATTGACATCTTTGACTTCGAACTGAGTGAAAAGGACATGGATACTTTAAACAAACTGAACACTGACCATCATTATGCATGGAATCCTACGAACATAATCTGACAGAAAATTACAACCAGCTTTTATTCTCAAGAAGATTCAGGTTTGCTCAGAAGTTGTGATACAAAGGTTTCTGAGCAGCATTTTGACAAGATTGACAAAGCAGGGAACCATTCGTTCGGTATCACTTTGCCATTTGTTATGCAAGTTTCAAACTTTCAGAGATGGCTACACCAATCTCAGATAGTAGTTGCTGAGCAATATTTAAAAACCCAAATGTTCCAGGTCTGAACAGGATGTGTGTTAACTGAACAATGTATTCAACAGATGTCTTTGAAGCTCAGATCAAAAACAACTGTATTGATGCTTATCATTAGGTCCTAATCTGACAGATGAAATATTATTTTTTGGTTTCGAGCTCTTTGCACCATTTTATTATTGCAATTAAAATTTTTATATTGATCTTGGTCATCTGTTTTTTTATACTCTGTTTCTGTTGTTCAACACCCAAAAGTTGATATTTTGTTTGTGTTGGGGTGTCAATAAATATTCATTCATGTGGGGTTTTCTTTCACTGCACATGTAAAATTGTGACAATACTAGGACATTTTTAAATAGGTGCAACAAAAAATCTAAACCACAATGCTCTTTGTAATATTTTATTATTTTCAACAACCAAGCTTTGAGGGTTATTCACAAAATCACATTTCTGTGCAAGCAATACTTTGCACAAAACCGGCATTCATAATATTTATTTATTTGTTTGACATGCTGAGTTGACAGCGTGACTCCACAACTGTTGAGTGACGACTTTGCATTATTAACATCCAAGAAAAGCAAGGAAAAAAAAAAATCATTGATGCACAAGATATTACATATTTTTACATCCAAACTGTTTCTTGAGAATAATGAGACGCTGAACAACAACTTCTACAGACAGTGATCATATAGAAGAAGCAAGAAATACATCACATGTTCTCTGTTTGGACAATGAGGAGCCTTTAATGTAAAATAACTGATGTAAAGCTGAAAATAATGAATGAAAGAAATAAGCCAGGTGCTCTCACAACATGTAAATAGCATGCTTATTTGCATAGGCTTGGTGTATAAGCATCATACAATTACAAATGATCGCTTTTAATATCCTAAGAAAATAAATAACATGGATATCTATGTATTTTTATTAGCTATCCTGATGCAAAATGTTCATTCCGTTATTCTGAACCATGGACACATCTTTCAGATAGAAATATTGTGTAAAATGTCTTATTTGTAATTTAATGTTAATTAGTTTTTTCCAAAATCACTAGTATACATGTACAAACTATTTCTTAAATCATATTCAAGGGATGTCGTTCTTTATAAAATTTGTTAACAAATTTCAACCTTGCTCTGGTATCACATTTATGATCACAGAAATACGAAGTGTGAAGAATATCACTTCGTGAAAATGCATACCAAGTATTAAAGCAGTCCATGAGAGTTCTAGGCAATTACAAACTTAAAATGACCATAACGTTACATTGGATCGGTCTGATTCATAGGCCTGAGAGATTGTGTGGTTAAAAGACTTGCTTACTGAACACTTGTACCGAATGTGAAAGCCATCCTTGAAAAGAATTACAAGTCTTACTAACTGGAGAAACATTCTAACAACTTCCAAATGACCTTCACATCACAATTATTGAACTGGAGGTGTACTACTTAAAAAGACTTCTGCAAAACAAACTACCAAATATAGAAGCCATTCATCATAATGTTTTAACTGCCATGATCTCATGTGGTGGTGGGGGTGCAGATAAAAATAAAAGTCACTTCATAAACATCATAATATGAAAATCAATTAAAGCATTCAAGAACTAAAGGCAATTAAAGGAAACTTGAAAGTAACTTGTAAATGACTGTAAATTGCCCTCCAAATTTATTACAAAATATACTAGAATATTGTTTGTAAACAAAGAGGGCCAAAGCAGAAGTGGAACTACAAATGTAGTCATTCTATTAACTCACATTTTGCTTTGCATGGGAAGCAAAACTGAAAGAAAATTAAAAACTTCACAAGAAGTTGAATTTAGTTAACATTCCGACCAAGCCCTACTGAAAACAAGGTCTGATCCAACAGTACAAATTCAGTTCATAAATAATAATCAGCAGTGAATAATGATTACTTCCTATAGATTCCGTTTTGACTAGCTCTTTTATATATATATATATATACAAATTAGTAAACAAAGAATTGATCTGTAATTTAATAAACAAAAAAAAGCCCAATATTATTGGAAGACCAAAACAAATTTCAAATTATTACTGTAACATAAAACCAACAAAGGAAAACAAGATCGAATTGTTAAAGTCTACATTGATGCCTGCACTTATGAAACAGTTACAGAGTTACTGAGGTCTTCTCTAAGCAGTGGTATGTGCTGTCCTGTATGGAAGTGTGCATATAAAAGTCCCTTGCTGGTCACTGGCAACTGTGTGAGCAGTTTCAAGTTACACTCCAGACACTGAGAAGCCTAACCGTAAAACATAGTTCAAATGTGCTGTTGTATCAAACAAACATTGCATTCCTTTAAACCAAATTTCTAGTCTGGAATTCATATTCTACTTTTTATAAACACTAGTTCTATTATTGAAGGTGTTTTTTGGGCTAAGGGTTGTGTAAAAAAAAGAGATTAGAAATTGTATTTCCCCTGAGAAATTCCAGCTGTTAAACAAATCTGAATATAACATACATTTGGCACTTTTAAAATAAAGCAGAAAATCAAGTGCTATGGAAGATGTCTTGTTACATTTAGATCAGCAGTCAAGTTTGTATCACTCGAATGATTCCTTACATTACACAGATTTTCATATGACTCCATATTTTATGACATACACCTATACCATAACTATTTAAGTGTTCAGGGTTTTCTTTACAGTATTTCCAAGGGTTAATGGCAAAGACTAGGGGTTTTTTTACCATGAAATTACAAACTACTATAAATCAGGAAATGTTAGTAAGCATGAAATTTTAGTTGAACTTAGCAAGACCATTCAAGACATGTCGCTAAATTTAAAGAGATGGACAACTCTGTTCCAAAAAATGTTTGTGCGATTGTTTTGTTTCAAATTTTTTTAGTGTTTGATATGACAACCTCACTAACATTTTATGTCACCAATGTGTCACTTATTTACATTTTGCTAAATGTTTGCTACATTTTATGATTTACAGTACATGCAACCTCTGGCTTAAATTATCAATTTTAGCAAATCCAGTTTGTTTTTTGTGTCCTGGTATTTGTATACCGGTATTTTATACAAAACGGAACAGGTACAAATATTTAGGATCAAAATCGGTAACAGTAATCTTGAACCTGTTAGCATATTGCTAAATATTGTAACATTAGCTTACCGTACAATAAAATACACTGATACTTTTCAGTCACTGGACAATTGAAACATCTGAGAGGAAAAAAGCACCAGCTGTTGTTAAAAAAAAAAGAACAAAAAAAAAAAAGAGAAAAGAAGTCACTTAGGTGAACAGCACCATAGAGAAACTAAGAGACAACATGGCCTCCTGACTACATTTGAGCAGTGAAACAAGTGGCTTAAAGAGACTTGGAAACTGATTTTTAGTGACAACTTTACAGGTTCTGTTTTGCATCACCAGACTTCCCCTCCATCACTCCCGTGAGACTAGTTCAAAGAAAGTAGTTTTAAGCTCCCATTAGGATGTCAACTTGTATATTATCAATATGATAATATCTTAAATTAATCCTCATAATGTAAGTTTGAGGAGCAACTGATCACTACCTTCAAATATTTTTATGGAGAGTGTCTGCATCACAGGTGGGGTTTTTTTGTTGTTAATTTTCATAAAAGGATACTGCCAAATAAGAAAAGAAAAATTTAAAAAAAAATTCTCATTCCCACCCAATACTATTTTAACTGCCACCCTTTAAAACTATTTTTATTGCACTGAATTTATTTATCTGTATATAGTCTTAAAATATTTGTTTGTTAATTTGCACTTGGAATGGCTGGGTTTATTGTAATATATATCACTGGAATGTTCCACATTGCAAAAATACAATATTTAGATAAAAATAGTGAGTAATGGACAATGCGATCAATAATTAAAAAAAACCCACCAAAAAACACATTTAAATTTAAAGAGTTTCCTTTTTCATTCTACCTCTCCTCCAAAAAAGTTTGGACATGAACTATCCTTTTCTTTTTGATTAGCCTGATGTGTTCAACTAATCTAAAACATCACTGGGGTAATACATATTCATTCATTTGAAATATACCCGTTTTTTTCCCAAGATCAATTAATACATCCACAATTGAACCTATATTTAAGAAGACTGTATAATCTACATTTTAGAAATCAATGCATAATGATAGATGCATAACAGAATCCGTAATTTTGTCACTAATAACCCATGACTGATTCTATTTAATAAAAAAATTTAAAATCAGTTTAGACTGATGAGTATAAACAAGCTGCAGTATATAACGACAGTGAAACCACTCAAGACTGGACCCTCTGTAAACAGGAATTCTCTAAAAAAACAGACATTTTACAGTCTCTTCCTAAAAACCAGGACATAACTTAACATCTCTAAACCGGATACCTCTTAAAACTGGACATTTTACTTGGTCCCCGAGGGTGTCCGGTTTAGAGGGGTTTCACTGTACATGTATACAGTCCCTGTTGCATAACTGGAGAACACATACTAAACTGCTTGACAGCAAAAAACACTGAGACATTAAAGAACATTATACAAGGAACACTAAAGAAAAGAAAAAAGCAGAATAAAGGTTTTAAAAGATGAAAAAAAGAAAGAAGAAAAAAAAAATAGGAGTACACTTCATTCCGAATTCAGGCCAAGAATTCAAACCAGACAATACAGTACAACCTACTGGGGCAAGTTCAACCCACTGTTTGTCAACACACTGGTTTTTATGCCACACGTTAAACCGAATGGCCACTGTGGGAATCTGTTAAAATAGCTTGCAAATGATTTGCAAAACAAAAGGCTGGCTAAACTTAGGCCTGATGTTGTGCATGTTATCCATTTAAGTAACTACATGTCAACAATGGACAGCTGGGTGAAGGAGAATAGATTAAGTATAATGAATTACACTCGCTATGTTAATATTCTTAATTTTCACTAGTGTAGGCAAATTTTAAATCTGTAGTAATTAATAATATTGTGTCATACATGTATTTATCCTATAACTTACCCACAATATCCATGTCATAAACCCATTTGATAATCAACTCTGTTAATAATGTTTTGCTGTTAATGGGTTACAGCCAACAAGACTTGTGTACCTGGTATCTTAAGAGTAATGTTTTGATGAGATTTAGTTTGTGATGTTAAACTACATTTGAGCTCATCACAATAACTGGTGAGGCGACTTCAAAACTTTGATTTTCTAAATATCTAATTAAAATGTTATTTTAGAAGTGTTAAATTTTAAGTAGAATTTGCTACTCATGATTTTTTAATATGTGAAATATCAACCTTATTTTGATAATCTGCATTTGTCTCATCAGAGCCTTGACAAATACCGATTAACATAGACTTGGTTGATATGTCCCATGTTAAAAAACACTCTTGACGAATTCTCTATGTATAAAACAGAGACAGATAAAATGGCAAACTATTTGATCAACCACAGAAAGTAACATAAATGTCTAATAAAGAAACATGAATAAAATGTTAATTAAGAAAACTTCGATTGAATGCATGCAGGCATTAAAAACAATACCGGTAACTGCAGTTAGCAACAAGCAAATGCATGTACAGCATACTTGAGCCAACCCTGAAAACATGGGATAAAAAAGTTAGGATCAGATATTCACTATAGTCCATTTGCATCAAAAGGGAACCAATGAATTGTAACTCTGTGATGAATAAAGTTAATTTCGTTTTAATAAGTTTTGTTTTTGTTTTTGTTTTGTTTAACGATGCACTCAACACATTACAATTACGATTATATCGACGTCGGACATATGATTATGTCGAGAAAAACCCCAGTGGTTAGCTGACGGGGGATCGATCCTAGACCGACCGCGCATCAGGCGGGCACTGTACCACTGGGCTATGCTGCCCGTTCGTTTTAATAAAAACATAACTTATTAAGTTTTAAATCCATACCAACACACATGACATTTAAAACAAAATCATAGTTCACAACAGAGGTCCCCAACAAGTTGTTGTCAAATTACATAATGCGTTTAGAAATTTTTTTAAATCCACTAGCCATGGGATCGGTGATTAATGTTTATTTACTAGCCATGAATAAAAATTCACTAGCCCTACTTCACTTAATACAATAATAGTAATAGTAATATCAGATGAAGATGGAGATTAAAAACACTACGATTGGGGAGGTGGGGGTGGGTGCAGGATATTCATATTTACAAAAGAGACTTCAATGCAGTATTTGACAACTTTGTTTTCACTAGCTGTCGGGCATGGCAATAGTAGTTATTTACTAGCCCAACACTGAATATCACTAGCCATGGGAGTGGGGCTACCATAATTAATCTAGAAGCTCTGATAGGTTAAAGATGAATGCAACTGATGGAACAGCCAAGGGCATAGCATTAATTATTCTGCTTTGTGTACTACTGCTTTAGTAATGTAACAATACACCTGAAACTGCCTATTTTAATTGTTCCAGCATTTGTGTTCACCCCTGTTTTAAAAATGAGATTTCATCTATACAATTTTATGGTAATTTATTTTTAGAAACACTTTTTTGTTTACATAGAAATTTTTTTTAACAATGTCATGATTAAATAATATTTTTTTGTACATATGAATTTTATCATTATTTAGTATATAGTTATATGTTAATTCATCGGTTGCTTTTTGACACAGACTATACCTGAAAACTCAATCTCTAATAGACACAGTGGGCAGCATAGCCCAGTGGTACAATGCCCGCCTGATGCACGGTCGGTCTAGGATCGATCCCCGTCAGCTAACCACTGGGTATTTTTCTCGACATAACCATATGTCCGACGCCGATATAACCGTAATATAATGTGTTGAGTGCGTCGTTAAACAAAACAAAACAACTCTAATAGACACGACATTCATACAATTTGTATGGCATTGTCATATTAGTGTCTCATACTCTAATAATCTCGGACTAAGTTTATAAACACCAGACATGTCCTTATGTTAATGTTACTTGTAACTTCCTACTTTCCAAGAGCCTGCAACATATTCTTTATATTGACATTTTTTATCCCTGAAGGATACATTTTCGGAAGTTGACTGCTGAACAGGAACAGAAGCAATGCACTGAAAATTGTAAGAACCAATTTTAACAGATACATATATCTACAACAGCAGCAGCAGTATTGACCAGCCCTTTAATTCACAAACTGAACTCAACAAAAGCAGATGCAGTGGGAACAATACATAATTCGCTTCAGGTAAAATGCACTATGCAATTTGTTTTTGTTTAAAGTGCCTACATGTATAACTCTGTACAATAATATTACATTGAGTTTCAAGTCATTGTGCTGTGATAATCTACCAGTACTAGTAAACATGTACCACACTTTTTGTTGTAGATTGTTTGACCATATCACACATGTAGGTTTTGGTTCAAACTTTTAATTGAAGTGGTGTCGGTCAAAACATTGCTGATGTGAATCAATCCAAGTTACTTAAATTTTTACGTCAGCATTACTGAATGCTGAAGCAAATTGCGAGAGCTGTTGATGACACATTAAAGTGAAATAATCTCTTTACAATCCCAAATGTAGAGCTTCAAATCAGGACTAATATGTACATGAATTTTGATGGTAATAGGCAAAACTGTCATCATCACTTACTCTGAAAACAGAGGATGAACTAACCAAAATAACCGTGATACATTACACCACTTAAATATTAGTAGTTCAAATAACCTATACTGTATTTATACTGATGGAAAGAACTAAGGAAACACATAAATAGTAGCAGCAAATGTACTGTATTTACTGCAAGTTGCAACCAAAAACCATCATCCACATTATCAGAAGTCAAACATGTTATTGGAAGTCAATTTAGGGATGGACGTGATTGAATCTTTATTGGATATAGGTAACAACTGGTTACTGTATTAAGATATCGGCTTTATCCTGCCGAACTGCATTCACCATTCGACATGAGCGGGATAAAGCCGATATCTTTAGACAATAATCAGCAATTTATTTTATCCTGCAATCCTACAGGCATATTCAGAAAATCATTATTTATTTCAGTTTTCTGCTTGCACATTGAGTACTGTCAACCTAGCAAGGCTTTGCCATATGATGTCATACAAGATACATGATGTCATTATTTGTAAGATGCTAGCTACATTCTGTCACATTAAAAAAATGTTTCTAAACTCTTAATTCATAAATAAATATACAAGTTTTGTATTGTACTTCAACAAATGATTTAAAGAGTATGTTTGTTGAAAATCTACTCTGAAATACTCGTGGAGTTGTGCTTATGTTACATGACCTATATTTTTGGTCAGTGACAGAAAAAATATAGATTTATCTAATAAATCATATCTTGCCCAGGTATACAGTGATTGCAGGATAAATACTAATAATAGCCACGTTAATAATGTTACTCAGACTCTGCAGTCAATTATACAGTACTGACATTCATTTTCATATTACATCTCTGTATTTGTCAACTCATGTTTAAAGAAGATTCAGTATGGTTTGCTCATGGTCTAAAATATCCAAAAACATTTGTTTGTGGTTTAAGAACAGTAAAGACAGATGATTCAATGGCAGTGCAGTGATGTGTTAGGGGTCATAGGATTAATGGCCTCCCTTTCTAATTAGTGATCCATCAAAGGCTATGCAGGCTTTAACCTGTCTTTCGCCATAATCACCAAATGTGATTTAAGTTGACTATATCAAATATATTTTATGAATAATTTGCTGAAAAGTTCATTTGAAAATCATGTGTTGTTTGTATGTGTACAGATATATTAAAAAAAAAAATGTGTTTAGCTAAATGTTAATTGACTTTGGCTACAGATATTCTGATCAAATTTGCCAAACTACTATTAATGTTTGTCATCCAGCATAAACCCTATTGTGGTATTAGTTGTTCTGTCTGTTACGGGATAGTGGAAATTAACAAGATTCCTTTCTAGTATTCGGTAAAGTAGTATACATTGTGGCAGTGAATTTCAACTCTCTCTCCAGACCAAGTGTCAAAACAATTATGTTAGACATCAGAGATAATGCTTTTTTCTCTCTCGTCCACTCTCTCTCTCTTTTGGGTGCATACATGTACTCACCTGCTTTAAATAAATAGTTAAAGAAACCCCTATGTACATGGCACCAATGCGGAATTGTTAATAAATCAAATAATAAGATACAAGCTACCTCTTATGCTGCAAAATTCACTTTTGATTTCACTTCAGGGTACACGCACAAACAGATGAACAAAACAAAACTATTTATTCCATAAAATCCCTTGGAATATATAATACTAACAGCTACCAGTATCTTAATGCATTATTATCCAATACCACCCCAATAACATAAAACATTCATAAAAATAGAAACCACAGTCTTTTGCTAGAATATATTAATTTAAAATCAACATCCAAAGTTCATCATTTGCTTCCTTCTTCAATGGAATGCCGGATTTGTAATGTAAAAAATATTAGTTCATAACTAGCCTGGTATACTTCTATAAGCATTTAAGAATAAAATACAAACAGCACACATTTGTTTGGATATACATACCCATGTGCTGGGGTAGTCATTAGGCTCTGTGAATCCCCAAAGTAATTAAATATCTATACATTTCAAACAACTTGGCGACACTCATTATTAAATCAAACAACATATTCCCACAGCTACCGACTCTTATAAATACACATGTGTACATGTACATTGCTATGCCTGGGTCAAGCAAAACAAATTGCAAACATTTAACATTTGAAAAAGGTAATTTACAAAAAAATAAATAAAAATAAGCAACGTTTAATATTTAATAACCAGTGTTTATTTTATTTTGCAACATTATTAGCTCCATAAGAATGATTTTTGAAGTGGTGGTCCCAAGCCATATGAATGCTATTGGGGCATTGTCTTCTCAGGGTATAAATGTGGTTTTCTTGCATCTTGAAAGCCTT
>JAECMU010309800.1:0-11113 GCA_016106625.1 Dracogyra subfuscus
AAGTGTATAGATGCAAATAAAATTTAATTATTAGAATAAGAATCATAATTTGTTAACAAAAAATAATTCTGGTCAGAAAACCAGTTATTGGGATTAATGAACTCAAAATAAATACTAGACGTCTGGTCACATATGCCATAAGTACAGGTAAATGCAATGTTTTTTAATTTTTGCCTAATGTTAATCAGTACTGATCGAAAATATCATTAAAAAAAAGAAGAAAAAAAAAGTATAAAACCTTTCAAGTGAATATATGCATAAATATTTGTAAACTTGTACCCACTCAATGTGGGTTTTGTCAGAAATGAATAGAGTAGTGTAAAGATTAACTAAGTAAGGAACTCACAGATGATTTTGTACTGGAGCTGCTGAAGGTCACCATGACCTCTGTGTTGTCTGTTTTAATGGCAGTCACATCAGTCACAGGGCCAACTGCCACACCTAAATCAGAAATAAATATTTAGAAGAAACAAGAAATGGATGGATGGACGGATGGATGGATGGATGGATGGATGTTTAACGACACCCCAACACAAACAAAATACACTTATTTAAATCATAAATAAATATGTAGGAGAAACATGAAAGAATGGATGGATGGATGGATGGATGGAAGGATGGATGGATGGATGGATGGAAGGATGGATGGATGGAAGGATGGAAGGAAGGATGGATGCATGGATGGAAGGATAGATGGATGGAAGGAAGGATGGAAGGAAAGAAGGATGGATGGAAGGATGGATGGATGGAAGGAAGGAAGGAAGGAAGGAAGGAAGGAAGGATGGAAGGAAGGAAGGAAATGTTTTATTTAATGACACACTCAACACATTTCATTTACGGCATCAAAATCTGTGTGGTCTTTAACCATATGTTTGATGCCATATAACCGTAAATAAAATGTGTTGAGTGCATAATCAAATTTAAAAAAACCTGAATTTAAAAGTAGTAAGTAATACAATTTTAACTATAGTGGTTATATTGAATACTTACGTGTAGACCTTTGATGGCCCTCGCCACTAGTTTCACCTTCCTCAAAATTGTAATAGCCCTGAAGAATGTTTAAAAGCAAGATTTATATATATACCTAATATTTATGCATGTAGTATGTGACATTAGGCATACAAAACATAGTTTTGAACTGAACAACATAAGATTATTTAAATTAAACAAACATCTTGGAGCACTATATACATGGTACCCAAAATTTTATTAAATTGATTTTCAATCTTTTTCAAACAAAATGGCAAAGTTTAGAACAAAATTACCAATATTGCTCATAAAATAATTTTTAAAAATATATTATTCCACATTTAGCTAATTTACTCTTCTATATTCCGAAAAATATCAAAAAAACAAACAAACAAAAAACCCATTGTAAAAGTGGGCATTATTTGTAATGTTGTAAAATTTGGAAATAATGAACACAATTTCTATACAAACAAGTTCTTCATATAGTTACAGAGTACCTCGGGTTTGTAGTGTTTTAAATGACTGATTGTAAGGTACCGTGATCTACTGATATTTCTAGCCAGTGACAGACTTACAAAGTCATCTCTAGCGCCGTAGAGGCCTGAAAGAGGTAGAGTGGCTGCCCGAGGTGTCAGACCATATGAAGGACCATATCCAGGCTTTGGAGCTGTCAAGAAAACACACAGACATTAAAGGTATACTTTCACAGATTTAAGGACCTTATTTCTCTAAAAATGGATAAGAAATGAAAATTACATTAATGTTTGAAAACCAAATCTAACTATCGCATTACTTTAATTGAACCACGATGGAGTAAAATTTGTGTCAATCCTCTTGGCAATTTTAGTGTTTGAATTATGGACCATTGTCATAATTCAATTATTTTCACACAATAACATTAATAAGTGAAGTATGGTAGTTACATAAGATGTTTGAATAAAGTACATTTAGGGGGAAATCAAATATATTTTTATTCAGGTAATACTTTGTTAGGCCATTTAATAGGTCAGTGGTCTGTGACAATATGCCTTTAATTTAACTTCAGAAAGTCAATAAAAATATTAATAAAACACTATGAATTTACCAAGCCTGTTTTCCTTAAGCACAGGTGTTTAAGCACTGTAACTATAAATACAATCATTCTGCATAAATAGGACTCTATATTTTTAACCAACTGAAATGGCAACTTTTAATCCACTTGCAGAATTTATCACAATTTTGGTTATTTTAAGACTACATATTTTAATAAAATTATTGCCAAACATAAATTGCTTAAAGAAAATAAAAGGTTGTCAGTTTTTGGTGTGAAACATACAGGATCCATGAATAATAATAATAAAAAATATATCTAACAAAAATTGATATGGTGATATATTGCTATGAACAAGTGTTCAGGCTTTCATAGCCAGAAACAGAAATTGGAACATTGATACTTGGTTAGGGTTGAAGAGTGTGGTACAAGCATGCCAAGATTGAACAAACATATTTACCTGGTACACTGGTCAATGTAGATAGAGATCTGTAGCCTCGAATATCACTGTCATCCCATGACCGCCTTGGTCGATCCAAGAACCGTGATGGTGCTAAAATATTGTTTTAAATCTCAAGGTTAAAACAAAATCCAATTAAATTGATATAACCAGCACATGATTACAACAATAAATGTTTGTTTGCATTATTTGATACTGTTTAATAAAAAGCAACATGAACGTCTGCAAAATGGCAAAAATTACAGAATTAAAACAATATGTACAAAAATCTAATTTCAGTACGTCTTGTTTACTAATAAAAAGAACTACAATGATGTCAAAAACAACCTAATTATAATAAAATAAAATATGTATACCGTGTATATATACCAATATAAATATGTTCACATTTATTCGAACCAAATGTTTATTATGTTTTCCTCAAGTGAAAATCCTGAAGACAAGAAGAAAATACTTTTTTTTTTTAATTATGCCCTAAAACAGTTTGTAAATATCCTACATCGATGCATCTGGAGTCGACTAAGTTTTAACTGTCTCTTATAATGACAGGGAAAACTTACAAGCAAACATGGGGGACTGGTATCTGGTCCTATACCGCGGTTCATATTTGGCATTAGGAGCTCGAGAGGCCTTCCAAGGGTCCAAGGGTTTGTGTGGCAAAATCTTGCGTTCTGTAAGTTCCTTGTAGATAACGGAACCAATTCCCGACTCGTTCTTGATCTTTGAGATTTCCTCCAACTCGCGCTGGATCCTCGGGTCTTCCACCTCAGAATCCTCCTCATCATCGTCTTCTTCTTTCTCCCCGCGACTTCGTCTTCTCTCACGTACTGAAAACATACAAATTTTTATTGTAATCTGCAAGAATTTATATTATTACAAGTATTAAAATACTGCAGAGTGTTATACAGTGAACCCTCTCAAGACCCTCTGTAACTGGAATTCCCTCAAAACTGAAGTACCTTTTTAAAAACCAGTCTAGAACTGAAGCTTTCTAAACCAGATCCCTCTTAAAACCAGACATTTGTCTTGGTCACAAAGGTGTCCAGTTTAGAGGGGTTTCACTGCATATGAAAATAATGGTCTGGTTTGCAAAAGTAATATGGCGTTTGTTAACAGTACGAGCCCATTTGGCAAAAATAGAAGGGAAGGCTGTTGGGAAAAAGTAAAGGGCTAATTTGCAAAAATTAGATGTATGGCAAAAATAAGTAATGAGGCTGTCTGTTAAAAATATGAGGCTGTCTGTTAAAAGTACGAGGCTGTCTGTTAAAAGTAAAATGTCTGTCTTAAAAATATGAGGCTGTCTGTTAAAAGTAAGAGGCAGTCTGTTAAAAGTAAGAGGCTGTCTGTTAAAAGTAAGAGGCAGTCTGTTAAAAGTAAGAGGCTGCCTGTTAAAAGTAAGAGGCAGTCTGTTAAAAGTAAGAGGCAGTCTGTTAAAAGTAAGAGGCAGTCTGTTAAAAGTAAAAAGGGTGTCTTTAAAATATGAGATGGTTTGTTACAAGTATGAGGCTGTCTGTTAAAAGTAAAAGGTGATTTGTTAAAAGTAAGAAGCTCTCTTGGCAACAGTTAAAAACTAGCGGTTTGACAAAAGCAAGAAGCTATGGCCAATGTGGATCTACATCTGTTTAGTGTTTCAGTTAAACCACTTGTTAAATTTTATTTTAAAAAAATAATAAATCCATAGTTTTTGGCATCTATTGACTTATTTATTGTCTTGGATTAGGCATACCAAGAATTAAGCATTATCCACAGAGCATGCAAGCCAAAAAGTGAATAATAAAACTTGGGACGGGTTTCTCCAAGCTGGGAATCATCTTATCACATAGTTTGATCATTGCATGGAGGCGTGACTTGAAGTAAATCAGTGCTGTTCACAAATATTGCACAATGTGTGACTATCTCTCTTGCTAGGGAAGAGATAACATGTTACTGTTTGTGTCAGCTGCTTCCATCGTGTCAGCTGTTAGTCCACACACACCGAGTGATATCAATGAAATGGCTCCTGACAAGCCAGGCATGAAATACAAGGCGACTGACTGAAGCATTAACAGCATACATGTACCTCTGCCATATTACATTATCCATCATAATTTAACAAATAATATTGTACAATGATTTAGTGTTTTTCTCTTTGATGTCAACTGGGATGTAACTGCAATACCATAGTATAACTGAAACTGTGCGGGTAACTGAAGTTAACTGCACATTTTTTAGGCCACGCCCCTCACAGAAGTGTCAATCATGGTATAAAACAGTTATATCACTGGTTTGATTTGTTAACTGTATTTAGACGGTGGGCACTCAACTCAGTCTCATTCCGCCGTCTAAATATAGTTAACTCATCAAAACCATGATATAACTATTATTTAAGGTACAAGTACTAGAAAGAAAGAAATGTTTTATTTAGCAACACTCTCAACACATTTTATTTATGGTTATACGGCGTCGGACATATGGTTAAGGACCACACAGATATTGAGATTGAGAGAGAAACATGCTGTTGCCACTTCATGGGCTACTCTTTTCAATTAGCAGCAAGGGATCATTTGTATGCACCATTTCAGTCAGGATAGCACATACCACAACCTTTGAAATATCAGTCATGGTGCACTGGGTGGAATGAGAAATAGCCCAATAGGCCCACCTACGGAGATAGATCCCAGACCAACTGCGCATCAAACTAGCACTGTACCACTGAGCTATGACCTGCCGATACAAGTACAACGTACTAGAAGCATAATTTTTTCTGAAGTCAAATCTAATAAGGTTATCTATGATATTTCGTCTGGAAATTTTCCAACACAAACTTTAAACATATTCATTAGCTAAGACGCTGGCACCGATTAACATGCAAGTTCTCAAGGAGTTTTCAAGGAGAGTTTAAAAAAAATAGATCCAGGAAAGTGATTCCAATTTAAAAAATAATGCTGAAATGATCATTATAACACTTAACAACTCTATACCAGAATAATTTATCAAAATTTAAATTTTTAACAAAATCACATCTATTCTTAGAGATTGTTAAGAGCATGTAACCCCACTGTTATAATTATATGTATCAAGAGTAAAAAATAAATTTGATGCATAATCTGTAAACTATACAGGGTCTGGAAAAGTAGGGCATCACTGTTTGTTTTTCATCAAAGAACAAACTAACACAGAAACAGTCCTATATACGATATACAGGACAGTGTAGTCAAAAACTTGTAAAAACTTCCTTTGTCTCTACTTTGTGCATAGATACCATTTTGATTATGAACACTGTTTACGATGAAGGTAGTTATAAAATCAATTAAGAAGTCTTAGAAAAAATATATGAAGAAATTTCATCTCTGATGTATACATTTTGCAATTCAACGGGGCTTAGATTTAATAATGTGAGTACTAATGAAAGAAAGGCTCAGTGTTCAGATTAACAGGGTCTCACTGTACTGATTTCCATCAAGGTCTATCCCTTAACGTGGTAATAAGGGGGCTTGCATGTCTCGGTAATTTTATTTACAGTTATATGGTGTCAGACATATGGTTAAGGTCCACACAGGGAGGAATCCCACTGTCGTCACTTCATGGTCTACTCTTTTCGATTAGCAGCAAGGGATTTTTTATATGCACCATCCCATAGACAGGATAGCACATACCACGACCTTTGATGTACCAGTGGTGGTGAACTGGCTGGAAGGAGATTGCATGTCTCAGTAATTCATACACTTATGCCAGTGGGAGCTTTGACTTCTGTTAGAGACACCCAAGTTGGACCGATATGGTCTTAGGGTGTAGTAATCCTAACAGAAACCTTCCGAGCTGAAGTCATATGTATTTAGCCACAAGGTTCATTCTAATACTGCCCTGCTATGGAAACAGGCACTAAGTGAATTGTAAAATTAAAAAACAAAACCCAACTTTTGGTGCCTTTTATCCATCTTTGTCAAGCAGTTAAAAGATTCTGATTCTCAAAGTTAGCATTTCATAAAGATATTTCTGTAGCACAGTGAAACCTCTCAAAACTGGATCAACTGTAAACGGGAATTCCCCCAAAACCAGATCAAATGTAAACGGGAATTCCCCCAAAATCAGATCAAATGAAAATGGGAATTCCCTCAAAACCAGATCAACAGTAAATGGGAATTCCCTCAAAACCGGATCAACTGTAGACAGGAATTCCCTCAAAAATGGATCAACTGTAAACGGGAATTCCCTCAAAACCGGATCAACTGTAAATGGGAATTCCCTCAAAACCAGATCAACTGTAAATGGGAATTCCCTCAAAACCAGATCAAATGTAAATGGCAATTCCCTCAAAACCGGATCAACTGTAAACAGGAATTCCCTCAAAACCGGATCAACTGTAAACGGTAATTCCCTCAAAACCGGATCAACTTTTAACTGGAATTCCCTCAAAACCAGACATTTTTCATGGCCCTTTTTAAAATACCTGTGCAGAAGAGGACCTCTTAAAAATGGACTTGTAACCTTGGTCCTTAGCGTGTCTGGTTTAGAGGAGTTTCACTGCATCTGACAATGTTATTTTGATGCTCATTTTACATTCGAATGCTATTTGGCTCAGTAGGCCAGAATAAGGCATCAACAGTTCCTGAGATTGCTGAGACCTCTGTACTCACAGATTTCTGGCAGTAAGGCAGCTGGTGATGCAGGCCCAGGCCAATCATCTCGCTCTATTTTCTCGATCTCGTTTGGCTCGGGAGGCTTGCCCGCGGGGAACATGCTCAGTTTAATCGCCTCATCATTCTTCAAATCGGCAGGCGAGGCGCTCCGGCGGATCTTAATCACAGTCTTGCCTGTGGCTGTCGAGTAAAAGACAAAACTATTACAACCACTATTAAATTATCATACAGTCCTCTAACAGAATGCATACATATTATGTAGCTGAATATACCCATTTGAAGTAAACTGTATACTAAACCAATGAATTCATTTGTTTTCCACATTTTAGAATCTTGGAATTCAATATTTAGCAATCAATAATATTCCTGAATACCTATTGTGTTCAAAATCAAACATGATGAAAGGTAATCTTAATACAAGTACATGTAGTCAAAATACAAAAAAAGGAAAAAGGTTTGCTTTGTTTAACACCACTAGAGCACACTGATTTATTAATCATCGGCTATTGGATGTCAAACATATGGTCATTTGAGAGGAAAACTGCTACATTTTTACATTAGTAGCAAAGGATTTTTTATATGCACCATACCACAGACAGGATAGCACATACTACAGCCTTTGATATACCAGTCAAGGTCCACTGGCTGGAACGAGTCAAAATACAACATATTCCACACACTGTTACCAAATATATTACAACTGCGGATTTTAATATAGATTTTTCTTCATTTTTAATCTCTAATGTTTTAAAACATCCATAGTATTTTGTTTTAATATTTGTATTAAATAAATCAAAATAATATTAGATAAACTGGATGCATAAAACAAGAATCACAGTACTGAATACTAACGGTAAATTTTCTATATCAAAGAGAACTCACCTAAAGCCATCATTCCCTTTCCTGAAAAACGATGGATAATAAATGTTTAATAATAGATAATATGCTAGTTCAGGGTTACATTGGGAAAAAAAAGAAGAAATGTTTTATTTAACGACACACTCAACACATTTTATTTATGGTTATATGGGGTCAGACATATGGTTAAGGACAACACAGATTTCGAGAGAAAACCCACCGTCTCCACTTCATGGGCTACTCTTTCCGATTAGCAGCAAGGGATCTTTTATTTGTGCTTTCAACAGGCAGAATAGCACAAACCATGGTCTTTGATGTACCAGTCATGGTGTACTGGTCGGTGCAAGTGGTTTACACCTACCCATTGAGCCTTGCAGAGCACTCATTCAGGGTTTGGAGTCGGTATCTGGATTAAAATCCCATGCCTCAATTGGAATCCGAACCCAGTACCTACCAGCCTGTAGACCAATGGCCTATGTTGAACTTGTAGACAACACAACTGTAGCTAATAATCAGACAAAATTTCAGGACAAAAAGACACATAATACCCTTCTGTACATCCATATTCACGACTGAATCTGGGATCATGTAATGAATATATTTTATTTCAAAACATTGAGCTTTGATAACATACAAACTTCATACCACTTAATAATGTAAAATGTTAATTAGACTGAACTGGCATTTAGTTTGAAATGTTTTAAAAGTAATCTAATAGAGTTTATGTTTATGAATTAGTGTGTTTTGTTCATTAAATACGAGCTTACTTGGTGAAAACAAGAAAATGTACATTTAATGCCCAAGATGTAAGTTTTAAATACCTTTCTTGGCCTTCAGAAAATCCGGTGTTTCCTTGGAATACGAAAAGTTTGCTGGAATTTAAAGCAAAATCATATGATATTAATATTGTGAACTTGTTATGATTTAGCCAAAAGACAGTTGCTAGAAAATATTCAACATCTACATTTATAACAAACAATCTATCTGTAGCAATACATTATATATATAAAAAATTATTATGTAAACATGCTGTACCTCAAGCTTCATCTTATTCAAATGATTGTAATGAATGAATGATATACTGTAGATCCTGAAATTAATGCGATCATAATATTAATGAAAAAAATGCGAGGCATGCTATTCGCATTAATAATATGACGCATTTATTTCAATGTTTTGTCTGTCTTAAAACAAAACAATACAAATTTAAAATACCGATACATTTAATAAAACAAAACAACATTTAAAATACCAATACGTTTATATAACACAACACAAATGGAGCACAAATCATCGTAGGCGCGACAGTTTAATTACACTGACTATGGGTAATGGAGCCTGTCGATCTCATCCTAAACAAAAGTATAAACACAACTGGAGCGGTTCAAGATTGTCTACTTGTCTAATAGACCAGCAAGCTGCCAGCCACGTGTAATGATTGCTTTGTCTTTGGCCACCTTGTCAAAAGCCGGCGAAATCATGTGATCCAATCAAATAAGTGGTTATGAAATGGTATAGCCGAAAATGTCGGAAAAGGAAGTGATAGCTAAATACACGTGTCATTTCGAATTAATTCATTTTGCAGACACTAATTTTGTACTAGAATTTTTTATTTATTTATTTTTCAAAGCATTGTGATGAAAAACATTATTTCAAAGGGAGGTCACTCACATTAATTTCATGTCGCATTAATGTCTGACTACCGTGACTCGCATTAATTTAGGGACGCATTAATTTCAGGATCTGCAGTATATCCACCACTGTAAGATGATGTACACAAGATGCACTGTAACAGGTTAACTTGTTAGGACTACATGAGGCATAACACGGGAAAATCTACATGCAGCATATTGTCAACGAGGACAAATTTTGCAGTACAACTTGTAATCATGACTTGTATGATCTCGGTGAACTGTCCTGCAAGGAGGCAAATCATAATGAGTTTACTTACATACTACAAGCTGTGATGAAAGAAAGAAAAAAATGTTTTATTTAACGACACACTCAACACATTTGATTTACAGTTATATGGCATCAGACATATGGATATAAGGACCACACAGATATAGAGAGAGGAAACCTATGGTTGCCACTTCGTGGGCTACTCTTTTTGATTAGCAGCAAGGGATCTTTTATATGTACCATCCTACAGACTGGGTAGTACATTCCCCAGCCTTTAATATACCAGTCGTGATGCACTGGCTGGAACAGGAAATAGTCCAATGGGCTCACAGGTGGGGATTGATCCCAGACTGACCGCGCATCGAGCGAGCACTTTACCACTAAGCTATGTCTTGCTCTACAAGCTGTGATGAAGTCTGCATCTTAATTTTAAGGATGCATTACAAATCATCACTACAAGCTGTTCTGTGTAAATGCACCTCTATGATAACTTATAAAACCCTTTATTAATAGTTTAACATCACTGATGGCACAGTGCTTGTTAAAGCAGGAAAAATATTTTAACAATATTTTAACAACACACTTTAATTACATTTATAAGGTGTCAAAAAATTTACATTTTATATATAAAGACAATATATTTTTTTTTATTTAGTAGGTGTTCCATTTCATTAATCGTTACTACATTAACATTTAATCAGAATTACCAAATGTTTGACATCCAATAGCTGATGATAATTAATCAATGTGCTCTAGTGGTGTCGTTAAACAAAACAAACTTCTTCTTTTTTAACATTTAAAAAATGATTAAGTTGTAGATTTGCCCCATGTCATATCTCATATAAGCCAAAAGCAACAACATACCAAGGTCACTGGGCAATAAAACATACATCTAACTCCATGTCAAACACTTTAAAGGTACTAAAATATGTGTGAAACAATCTCACCACTTGTTACAAAGAAAAAAAGGAGAATGGTTTTCAACAACCTGCACTTAACACACACATGAAGGTAGATAACGACTATTACCTATGAAGGTGTCACACACATGTGATAATTGAGAAAACTAGGAGATAAAATGCTGCTATCAACATAGTGAGTTCTCTTTGTTATTTGTTCTCTCTGTCTGTCTGTCGGGCTGTCTGTCTGTCTGTCTCCCTTATGCACATATTGAGCAAAAAAGATGGAGAAAGAGAGAGAAAGTGAGAGAAATTGACTGACCGAGAGGGAAGGAGGGAGGGAGGGAGAGAAAGGGAGAGAGGTAGAGAGGGAGGG
>JAECMU010309826.1:0-16394 GCA_016106625.1 Dracogyra subfuscus
ACAAGATGTTGTATCGCACACCTGTCCTGGGCACATATACTGGCCGGGGTGGGGGGTGGCTTAAGGTGCATAATAGCATGTCTTCTAATAATATTGAATTTTTCATCATATTTGGTTTTTATTAACAGAAATTTGTTTTAGCATCTGTTTCAAGGCTAGTAGGTGCTGGGTTCGGATCCCAGTGGAGGCATGGGATTTTAAATCCAGATACCGACTCCAAACCCTGAGTGAGTGCTGCGCAAGGCGCAATGGGTAGGTGTAAACCACTTGCACCGACCAGTGATCCATGGTTTGTGCTATCCTGCCTGTGGGAAGTGCAAATAAAAGATCCCTTACTGCCTATTGTAAAAGAATAGCCTTTGTTGTGACAGCAGGTTTAAAAAAAACTCAGTGTCCAATAGCTGATGATAAGATAAAAAAATCAATGTGCTCTAGTGGCGTCGTTAAATAAAACAAACTTTATTTTACTTTTCAAAACAGCATTTGTTGTTTGTACATTGAATAAATACAGTTGTGGTGGTGTATATTATTACAAGTACTAGCCTTTAAATAGTGGAAACAAAGATCCCAACTTTGTAAAAACCTCCTACAGGTTACCAGACACTAGCTTGTTTCGATGCCTGTAAAATTGGCTACCTGTACTCATTAGCCACCTGAATTAAGTGGTTACTTTTGACTGCTACTTTGTGTGCCTGCTTAAGTCAGGCTTGATTGTATTTAAGTAATTATTCAATTCGGTTTTTAGAAAATATTTTATCACCGTCTTGTACAT
Source organism: Dracogyra subfuscus (assembly GCA_016106625.1). NCBI lineage: Eukaryota > Metazoa > Mollusca > Gastropoda > Neomphalida > Peltospiridae > Dracogyra > Dracogyra subfuscus. The sequence goes on from JAECMU010309826.1 coordinate 773, forward strand.
TTTCTGACTTAATTCCATTCAATGAGTTTTGACAAATGACATCTTTCCTATTATTACCATATTTACTATTTTCTGTATTTGTATTATTTCTGTGAATCATAATTATTTTTATATATATTTTTTTTTTGTGTATTGGCTTTAGCACCAGGCTTCTCAGCATCATCAACAGAGGTTCCACAAGTAGCAAGGATGTCGACACCAGACAGCAGTGTTTTTTGTGACACTCTGAACACTGTCAAATTGACAGCTAAAACCCTTCAACATCAGATGGAAATGATGTCATCAACGTTTGATACATTGTGTAACCAGATAGAACATTTGGAGAAACTTGTTCCAGGGTTTAGTGGCATAACCTCTTCAGGCAGTGACTCTGATGGAGGAATTAGCCAAAAAACGCGTCCAAGTGCTTTTAAATGCATTAGTACTCTTGAAATGTTGAATTCTGGTGGAGGATTTAAACGAAAACTTACTCCTCTGAAACGATCCTTTACTGATGGACCGTATCCAGTTGAACCTACAAGTGCTTCAAAGGTGAAAAAATCTAAAAGTTGTGATGAAGAAGAAAACTGGACAGGTGCTTTTTCATTGTTTTTGTTGTTTTTTCGTTACTAGCTTGTTAGTAAATGACACAGTCCACATATAGGTACATACACACACACTCTCTCTCACACACGCACACCCTCTTAAATTTAGGAGAGATGAAAATTTATTTTCCAGACTTGTTTTACAGTAGGGTGGGACGTAGCTCAGTGGTACAGAGCTCGCTCGATGCGCGGTCGGTCTGTGATCAATCCCTGTTGGTGGGCCCATTGGGCTATTTCTCGTCACAGTCAATGCACTGCGACTGGTATATCAAAGGCCGTGGTATGTGCTATCCTGTCTGTGGGAGGGTGCATTTAAAAGATCCCTTGCTGCTAATTGGAAAGAGTAGCCCATGAAGTGGCGACAGCAGGTTTTCTCTCTCATTATCTGTGTGGTCCGTAACCATATGTCTGACACCATATAACCGTAAATAAAATGTGTTGAGTGCATCGTTAAATAAAACATTTCTTTCTTTCTTTCTTTTACAATGCCTGAAAATACTGAGTTGACATTTTGTATATAACTTTATCATGTACTGTTACTGATCCAGTTAACTTGCATGGACATTGGTGATTTATCCACTTTTTACACAAGTATGGTCCTTGAATTTAGATAGGGACATGTATTGCTTTATCAGTACTCAGAATGCTTGTTACTATTATTATTTATTATTATTTTATGGCAAAAAGGTACACATTGTCCCAGTATAACATCTGTATAGAGATTGCCCTTAGTTTGCTGCCATTACACAATATTTCTGACTAAAAGACCTTTTTTAACAACTAAAATGACATATTCAGTGCATTTGCCTATTTAGAATATTAGTGTCTGCAAATTCAGTGTGTTTCTGATTGTAGTATGGTACATGAAATTACATTTTATATACTTAAAATCCAGTTTTGGCTCTACAAACATACCTATGGGTATACAGACATTGACATTATAAAGAAGAAAATATATTTAATATGTTCTTTTAATCATTTTGAACTTTTTAAAAGATTACCTTGATGCAAACTAAGGAACATATTTTTAACAGTATTTTAAATAAAACAAGTAATCAAATATGTAAAGGTTTTAAAACCAGTTTTAAAATATCCGCACTGAAGAAAATATGAATAGGCAAATAAATTACTAAATATTGCTGTGTATTTCTAGGGCGTCCATTCAATGAGGCACAAGGAACGATAGTCTACACAGACGGTGCTTGTGTTTGCAATGGGCAGAACGGAGCCCGAGCTGGTATTGGTGTCTACTGGGGACAAGGAAATCTCAAGTATGAATTTGTATTAATACTGTTTCATTTTATTAGTCTCCTTCCAGTCCAAATGGAGTGGACTATATGTTTCATCTTCATCTGTCTGTCTGTCTGTCTATCCGTCAGTCCCACATATAGTTTTTTATATTTCTTTTTCACAATGCCTCAAGATATTGAGCTGACATTTTGAACATAGCTTTATCATGTACTGTTACCGATAAGTTTGACATCCTGTTTTTAACAGAGTTATGGTCCTTGAGATACGCCAATTTGTTTTTCAGACTTTGTTTTCATAATGCCTCACAATATTGAGCTAAGTTTTGAATATAGCTTTGTCATTTACTGTTAAAATGAAGTTTGGTTTTCATGGTGATTTGGTGATTTTGTTTCAGAGTTATGGCCCTTGAACTTATTAGATACGAAAATATGTTGGTCCCGGTAGGGAACATATACTGCTTTAGCAGTACTCTCAGAATTTATGTTAATTTGATTTTTATGCTTATGTCCAATTAATGTTCAGGCACACTGTCCTAGACACACACTTTAGCTTGTTAGTAGTTAGTGAAAAAAACATTGTTGTAATATCATTGACAGTTCATTTGTTGCATGGGAAGTGATTTAAATTTTAATTTGAAGAGGGTCTAATTTTTGTGCTGTTTGTAAATTCATCTTTTTGTTTTGTTTCAGTAATGTAAGCGAGCGACTAACGGGCAGACCAACAAACAACAGAGCTGAGATACATGTAAGTCATTGTGAAGAACTTGCTTAATAATTCTGTGGTACACAGCAATTTAAACAATTTCATTTAACATGAATAGTTTGATATTTATAGATAACATAATAAAATGTGTTTAATAATAATAAAACTTAAGAATTATTAGCTAATAAAATATTATGTCATAAGGATAAAACAAAAAAAGATGCTCACAGGCCAACACAGAAAAAACACCTTATGGAGACCAGGAATCCCCCCGTGTCACTGTGAGATTCATCCTGGCAGCTAACATCTCCCTGTGACATCAATACAAGAAGGAACGAAAAGAAGAAGAGGATACAATTTGTTTTCATTTGTACATTTTAATAATTCTGTTGTTAATATTTCACTTTGTTGTGTTGTTTTCTCTAACTTGAATATTATTTTCAATTTTTTTAGGCAGCTCGAAGAGCAATTGAGCAGGCTCAAAAGATGGGAATAAAAAATCTGATACTGTATACTGACAGCATGTTTTTGATAAACAGTAAGTAAACCACAACAGAAATATGTGTTGAGTGTGTTGTTATAAAACTCGTTATAAAACTTCCTTTTACAACAAAAATACTCCATTAATAAAAGTTCAAACAATTAGTATCAGAACCTTTCTTCTTGAGACTTTAAAACATTTCATGCGTAGTCTATACATGAACAAAAATTAAACAAATACTTGCTTATTGACATGCCAGAATGTTGCTTAATCTGCGTTTATGTACTTTGATGAAGGGGTTAAAACCCCCTACAAAAAATGTTCATATTAAAGAAGTCCTCCAGATACTAGGGTTTGTCAAACCAGAATGGATTTCTGACAATTTTCTGTTTAATTTATGACCATGATATATTTTAAAACAATCATTTTTTTTTTTTTATATAATTATTATACATTTGTTCTTGTTATAATTTATATCTCTATTTTGTAGGTATTACTAAGTGGGTAAAAGGATGGAAGAAAAATGGTTGGATCCTAACTACAGGCAAGCCTGTGATCAACCGAGATGATTTTGAAAAGTTGGAAGCAGCAATGAAGAACATGAATATTAAATGGGTTTGTTTTCCTGCTATTTTACAATTTATTAAAGTTGTTACATGTTAGCTGGTGTCATTTGAGGTTTAATAAGGAGAACCCTGTTTTCAGACACTGATCAAAACTAAAGAAATTTATCTAGTCATCATAGCTTGCCAATGCATATAATGACTGAAGGATAATATAGTATATATCTCTTACAGTAGTTAGAAATTATGTTTTTGATATAATTATTAATTATTCCATGTCAGTGAATTCACTTAAGTTTCATTAGCATGTATTTCTTGCATTTTAAAGTTATCACAGTTCAGAATTTACTTCCACACCACAAAAAAAGAAAACATCTTTAATTTATTAATTAATTGGAATCGGTGATCTGTAATAAATGATACTATTGTTGTTAATTAACAATTGCTCTTTGTTTATTTTGATAAAATAGATCTATGTTCGAGGTCATAGGGGTGACCCAGGAAATGAAGCAGCAGACAAATTAGCTACTACCGGTGCCAGGAAACCTTTGCCTGATGACTGAAAAATATGTTAGGTACTTCAGGTGCCAGAAAAACTTTGCCTGATGACTGAAAAATATGTTAGCTACTTCAGATGTCAAAAAACCTTTTGCAGATGATTGAAAAATGTGTTAGCTATGTTAGTTTCCAGAAAACCTTTGCCCAGTGACTGAAAAATATGTTAGCTATGTCCAGTGCTTGATGACTGAAATTTGTGTTGGCTAATACTGCTGCCAGAAAATCTTTTCTCAATGACAAAAACATGTGTTGGCTACTTCTAGTGCCAGAAAATCTTTTCTTGATGATTAAAAAATGTGTTGGCTAATGCTGGTACCAAAAAACCTTCTTATCTGATGACTGAAAACTATGTCAGCCAAATATCTGTAGTTTAAAATGTGATGATGTATTGGTCAACAAAGATGTCTTTCTTTCATTCATCACTGATGTTTGTTGGCTTGTAATCAGGTAATAATCTATAGCTGCTAGTACTGCTAACAAACAGAACCTTATGACTAAAACAAACACTGTGATTTAATCACTAAATATTTGTTAAACATTCTTATGCATTCAAGTGCTGTTATCTTAGATAGCAGCATATAGAATTAAGATGCTGCCACACAATACAAGTGCATAGTACAAAGACTATCTGATTATCAAGAGGAACATTATGATTTCATCAGTTTCTGTGCAGTCGGATATTCTCGTCACTCATATTGTTTGGCATCACCTTTAAAAACCATGTGTCAAATGTATGAAGCTTCTTTTTCTTAAACGCAGGTGTTTAAAGATTGTACATTGTAAATTCAGCCCATCGTCTTTCATGGTAATTAATTTCTACATATGCCGTTTAGAATGGTGGAAAATACAGGAAAGACCATCAGATTGGTTGCATTCTATTGTTGGCATTCATTTCATTTACATGGTTACCATATTTGAAATTTCATTTGTACGTTTTAAAGTGTTCCGATAGATTTCTAATATACAGGACACTATGACTACCTGATCAGGATATTTGCATCCAGCATTAAATTTAAGATATACATTGTGGCTTGCTTTAGTTCTGGGATTAATTTGATTAATGTTTATTAAAAATTGCTTCACATTATGATTGTGGCTTATTTGGTAAATAAAATTTTGTTTATCAAGTTGATTCCTCTTTAATTTTATGTGGAGTTTCATTAGAATTTGACATTTTACAAATGTAAAATTCACTTTGAGGATTACTAATCTTTTATTTGTTGTTGCACAACAATTGTTCAAGATAATTTTGCTGCCCCTGTAGCAGTATCAAAATGGACATTCTTATTTGCTTGTTTTTATGTAATTTTTTATTTGTTGTTGCACAACAATTGTTCAACATAATTTTACTGCCCCTGTAGCAGTATCGAAATGGACATTCTTATTTGCTTGTTTTTATGAAATTTATAGTAAGAACTGATTTATATGGCTTAGATATCCAAACTAGTCTGAGCCATAATATACAATGAATGAATGTTTAATGATACCACAGCAGAGTATCGATTAGTTAATAAAACAATTTTTTCTTTAAATGGTATAAAAATAATTGGATTTAACATTATTTTTCTGTAAAATATTGAATGAAGGAAAATCAAGCTCTCCTGTATTAACAATGAATTTCCAATTCATATATATACTGAGATTACAAATAATAAAAACAGGCCATAAGGTTTAAAATGTCATGGGAAACACTTTCGGTTTCTTGCCATCAGAAACTTTATTATTTTCGTTGAATAGTCGTACTCGATATAATGATCATGGGAAACAATATTTCGGTTTCTGGAGTTTACCGACATGCTACCAACATGGTACTGGAATTGATAATTTCCATGAAATCTGAAGGCCTGCATAAACATCCACAATTTACACAGATCTTACTTACACCCCCATCCCATTGTTTTCTATTATTATTAAACACAACTCTTTATTAGCAGCAAGGGATTTGTATATGCACCCTCCCACTGACAGGATAGTACACACCATGGCCTTTGTTACACTGGCTGGACTGAGAAACAGCCCATGAGTTCTGCGACCGTGACCAATCCTCGACCAATTGTGCATCACTTGAATGCTGTACAACTGTAACAGACTGAACAACATACCATGTAGTCTTTACTTATTGTTTATTCTCAAACAAATTTGCTGGATTTACAGCAATAAATCACACAAAAAGATTTGTTCTTTGCATCATTTAACATTATTTTACAACATTTATTTATTACAATTTTAAAGCAAGTATTAAAAAAGATCTCATGTAGTCATAAGACTGGTAAAAAACCAAGAAAATGCCCAGAAAATAAACTTTACATACATGTCCTAGCATCTTATTTAAAAAGAAATATAACATTTTATAAACTTCCAAAATGTGATAAAAATGCATTAAAAAAACTCCACCCTCAATATATATTAGACCGATATCCTTTATTAAAAATCACAAGCTTGCATATAATTATTCTGTAGTAACATGTCTGGTGTGCCCATAATGGCCATATGTAAACAGTCAGTGGATGCAAGAACATGATTTTTACTTTCATTTCAACTTATTTTCGTACTTGTATTCAAACATGCTGTCCTGGGCACACTTCTCAGCTATCTGGGCTTTCTGTCCAGGACAGTGGGTTTGTGGTTAGTGAGAGAGAAGAGGGTGTAGTTACACCTACCCATCGAGTTGTTAAAACTCGCTCTGGGTGGGAGCGGATACCGGACTGCGAACCCTGTACCTACCAGCCTTGTCCGATGGCGTAACCACGACTGGTTAGCACACTGACCCTAGTTATTAGGCACAGTAAAATATTTTTCACTGTTGCTTTAGTTCAAATTTTTTTTTAATATGTGAAACCGACAAGGTTCAGATACTGGAAACTACGGTAAAAGTCAATTACTAAGTAGTGGAGCATACCAAAAAAATAAAAATAATAATACACAAGCCCATTTGGAGCAAAGAAATTATTTTTATGAATCTACACTTTTGAGTACTTCTCTAACTTAACCCATTTAATGATTATTGATTAAATTTGTTAATGCATCTGTCAAATTAACTTCTGGTTGAAATAAAATGATTTGGCTAGTAAATCCTCAACTGCTAGTCTTTATTTGATGATCCAGATAGGATACCGATGATGATCAGCCCATCTTGGACTAAAGCACTGTACTTGTTTACAATGCATGAGTTCTGTTAGTCACTGGGTTCGAATCTCTGGTCTGAGGACACCAAAAGTTCAAATTGCACTGTTACACAGCTATATAAATTTGTACAAAATAATCTACAGTGAGAACAATTGTGTAGAATCATGTGTAGATTAAAGGATTAAAAGGTGTGCAGATTGTAGCCTATCTACAATTGTTTTTAAAACCTAGTGCATGTATTTACATGGCAGAAACATTACTCCCTGGCCCCGTGCTTATAAACCTTTAAAGTCTAGACATTAACATCATGGCAACCCCTTTCAAATAGCATCACAGCTAAAAACATGAACATCATTCCACAATGAGTTAAATCAATTAGAAACATAACAATGTATGTTTTACTCAGAAATATATTGTTGAATTTTAATATATAAAAAATATATATACTGTAAAATGGCTACATATTTAAAGCATTCATCAAATGAGACTTCCAAGGGAAACATTAAAATATAATTTAAAAAAATGTTTCTCTTGGTTAAATTAACATTTCTGCACCAGGCAAGAGTTCAGCCAAGAGTCCAGAAAATGTTTTAACCAAATCATGCCTTTTTAATTGGAAGAATATTGTTAACAGCACACAATATGATATACCAGAAGTAGGGTTGAAATGTTAAAATCACACAGATGTACTAAGGAAAAGCAATCTTACATTAGAGATGGCCATCGGTTTTTTGGCAACAAATGCAATACATAAATAAACTCTGTGAACAAACCAGAAACCCTTTTCCAGGTAATTGAAGTAGTATGTAATTCTAGTTAATACCACACTTATATTTTCATATATGAAACAAAATAATTAATTTATGATTTAACTTTGAAAAAAATTGGATCTTTTATTACTTTTTACTGAAGTAATAGGAAAATATATAGAATTGCCTATAAATATATTTGCAAGACATAAAGTTTTATATTGCTATCATTTAATTCACATTTCAGTTGTGCAAATTACTAAACACTGTGCAAATTACAAACAATTACCAAGTGCAGCACCATTAGTTTCTTGAACAAAAAGTGGTCATAAGTAAAAAGATACAAATGCATGTTGATTTATTAACAATATCAATAACATATCATTCGCATATGCCTTAATAAATTCCGAGGGACTATGTTCCTACATTGTGTTTTGAGGGCCTTGACCACAGAATATTATATATTTTCCCCCATCTTTCATTCATCAATTCATCTGGGTCTACCTTCAACACCCAATACAGTGCAGAGGTATTTATAATTAATTACTTTATTAATTATCCATCCACCCATTCCATATCACAGCAAGCATATTCAAGAACTGGCGCTCACTGGTATAGATATGTTTAGTTCTGTGAAAAATGGAATGTTTTGATAATTATTATATACACAACCTACCACTTTGACATTTCAACAACTTGTGTATCAACTCAAAGCCAGTTTGAGATAAATGCATCAGGGATGGGAATTGATGAACTGATTAAAAAAAAAAAAAAGGAAATCTAGAGAGGTCCCTGAAATTCTTGAAATCCTAGGTTAAAATCTGTGCCATCCGAGACATTTCGGAGGAAAGGACAATCAAAATGTGAGGAAATGCAATGTTTCAAGAGAGGAAAACAGCTGATCCGAAGAGAATTCCCACACCTGATGCATGAATTGATTAGTTAAATCTGCAACACATGTCAAGAACGGACAGAATTATAGTAAATCTGTCCTTCCATCCTCCACCATGTCATCAGATCTCACTGTGTAATGGGAGCTATTGCTCTGGCTCCCCATCACTCCCCTAAGACTAGTTGGAGAGTAACTTTTAGCCCCACTTAGCATGTGAATAACAAAAGAATTCTGTGGAAGTAATGTCTCGCCTACTATAAACCTATTTGATGTCACTGATAGTTGCATTCATAAGATGTTCATGTCAATGCATGTTAAAAAAACAGTATAATAAAAATAAAAAATAAAATTAAAAAATTAAAATTAAAAAAAAATTAAAATTAAAATTAAAAAAATTAAAATTAAAATTAAAATTAAAAAATTAAAATTAAAATTAATTTAATTTTTGTCAAATGTGTTGTAATAAAGATTCATAGGAGCAACTATAAACCAAGTTTCAATTATCTTGGACTTCGTTTGTGAAAAACTGATCAAAACATGAAATGCTACCTTAGGAAAAGAATAGCCTTCATAAAGGCAGGCCAAAAAAATTACTACAAAAGGATTACATATCAATGCTCAATACGGTAATATCATAGATGGCTCTCCATATGTTAAGAGAGCAATTAATCACTCCCCTTAATTAAGTTTTACCTTGAAGTATGATGTCATCTATTAACCTGTCCTTCCATCCATTCATCCATCAACAAAATATAGACACATAAAAATATATTAGATACAAACCACTACATGTAAAAACGAATAAGCAAATAAAAATAATACTGAACTAGTTTTTAAATCAGCCTAATTATTTAATATGTAGATACTGAATGAATGAATGAATGAACGTTTAATGACACCCCAGCATGAAAAATGCATCAGCTACTGGGTGTATGTACAGTAGATATTGAATGCTAATAAAAGTTGGTTTTTTTCAGACTAGATTAAATGTAGAAATGGTGAACATCAACTATCAATGTTAATTTTTTTTTTTTATCACAGTTAATGAGGCAATATTTACTAACCTGATACCAGTTGTTGTGCTAACCTGTTAAAACTCATAATGTCACTGTTATCAGGTCCATAATGTCACTGTTATCAGGTCCATAATGTCACTGTTATCAGGTCCATAATGTCACTGTTATCAGGTCAATAATGTCACTGTTATCAGGTCACTATAAAAGCTTAATTCTGTGCATGACAAAAGTACCGGCCTCGGTGGCCTAGCGGTTAAGTCGCCAGAAAACAGGCTGGTAGGTACTGGGTTCGCAGCCCGGTACCGGCTCCCACCCAGAGCGAGTTTTTAAGGACTCATTGGGTAGGTGTATGGCCGCTACACCCTCTTTTCTCTTTCACTAACAATAACAACTAACCAACTAATTTCTATTCTGTCCTGGACAGACAGCTCAGATAGCTGAGGTGTGTGCCCAAGACAGGCGTGCGCTATAACAGCTTGCTCTGAATGTGCACGTTAAACAATATTGAAAATGAAAAAAAATGAAAAAAATGACAAAAGTTGGTTATCACCTTTCAAATATAAAATCCAAGTAATAAATGCTGAATCACATAAATTAATAGAACTAAAATATATGATTCCTGTAAAATTAGCATACCTTGTTAAAAACCTTCTTTTTCAGAACAAGCTAATGTTTTCAAAGAAAACATTCAAATGAAACAAGTAGCTACTGATATGTGTATTTACCTTAGAGTAGCATCACAAGTCTAGTAACTGTTAAGTGCTGGCTATACCCGATCAGACTAGTAACAACAGTGACATAGAAACATTCAAAACCTGGATACCTAGGTCATATTTTAATTAGCACTGGGAATCAGATGAAATTCTGTGACTGACCATCATTGATGATCAATTAATAATTAACAATTACAGTGTGTTTTCGGATACTACATCTGTTACTAAAAAACCCACACCATTAGAGAACATTGATTAATTAATCACCGACTACTGGATGCTAATTGGTAATTTGGATAGGTTATCTTCTAAGGAAACTCGCAAAATGTTCCTATTAGCAGTAAGGGATCTTTTAGATGTACTTTCCCACAGACTGGACAACACATACAATGTATACCTTTCATATGCCAGTCGTGGGATGGAGATGAAAATGGGGAGATTTCATTCATTGACCTAAGTATCACAGGTGAATGTTCTACTGAGATAAATCCTTCCCTGCCACACGAAGTAACAGGTTTGAGGTAGGTTTTTTAAATTAAGGCACCAAGAATCATGCAACCCAAAGGGAAGTAACTCTGTGCTATACTCCTACCTAAAACTTTTACTCTATTAATGGTCAAATGGTACAGTTCCTATAGCAGACACTAATTCCTGTATTCTCAATTAACTTGATTAATTTAGAATATCACTGGTTCTAGTTGTGTAAGATAACTAAAAAGAAAACCCCCAGAAAATCAGGTTAATATATTTTAGTATCAATGAGAAGTGGTTATCCAGTTGTAGTTTTCAGAAAAAGATTTACACAGAACTATCTGAACAGAAAGCAATTTTATTTTGTAATCGTCATTCCCCCAAAACACCACATAAAAAAGAGAGAGACTTATTCGCAAAGAATTGACATAACCATTTTTGGTTGTCTGACCATGATATTTGGCTCACCTTAAAGTGACAGGCCCAAGTTTTTAAACTTTACCACATATCTTTTCACCATCAGAGCCTTCAAATCGGACATTAATAAGTATGGTTTTATTATTTAGGTTATTAATTTCCAGACATATTATGGGTGTTTCTTGTCATTCTGGTGAGGAAATACCGTAAAATAAATGTTCTGCAATTCTACAAACACACATGCCAATAAGAAGTAATAGTTATGGAAAGAAATGTTTTATTTAATGACACACTAAACACATTGTATTTACGCTTATATGGTTAAAGACCACACATATATTGACAGAGGAAACCTGCTGTCGCCGCTTTATGGGCTACTCTTTTTGATTAGCAGCAAGGGATCTTTTTATATTCACCATCCCACAGACAGGGTAGTACATACCATGGTTTTTAATATACCAGTCGTGGTGCACTGGCTGGAACAAGAAATAGCTCAATGGGCCCACCGACGGGGATCGATCCCAAACCAACAACGCATCAAGTGAGCACTGTACCACTGGGCTACGTCCCACCCCTTAATAGTTATGGAGACAAGCTCAAGTCTATTTTTGGAAATAATTTACATGTTTCAATGTCACATGATTCTTTTTTTCACTTCATTGTAACTTTATACAGATGTGTTACAGATTTGTAGATTAACCAAACTTAGTATCCATCTTTATGAGTTGAACCTAAGGTCTGTGACCTTAATTAATAACCGAGTAACACCCTTGCTGAAACTAGTCTATTACAGATACCCAAATTAATATGATAACAAAACACAATAACCTGATAATTTATAGATACTCACAGTCTCTAGCTAAACATTCTGTTAGTTTACCCTTACCGTCAGATCATAAGACACACTTTAAATACAGAACCATTTACAAAAACATTCTGATGATATCCATACTAAATATCTGGACTTAAATACAAGAATACAAACCATGGAATGACAGGATATTAACAAAATATCTATATGAAAACCATTCTGAAAGTAGTAATTGCACTTGTTTATATAAACACTAAACATTTTAAAAACATTGTTCAGTTTCAGTAGCATTAACAGGTGTAATATCCATTTGTAGACTGTGATGAAATATCCATCATAATATATAATAAAAAGACTTCAACTATTCTTGCTGTCTTAAGTAAAACTATCCATGCTTTGGAGTTGCAATACCAACCTCATAGCTATCACATGTGACTAACACCAATATTATTTTACCGACACAAATTCTGAATGTTATACAAAACACAGATGCATATCACTGTAGTCAATCAATAATATTTCAGAAAGATTGACATTAAGGCAAGGGAATGTAAAAAATAACGTCTATTGTATAAAAAAATATTTTTTAGAAAAGGAAAACAATATTTACACAACAAAAATAATTGTTTCTGATTGCTTGATTCTGTTTTGTTTATCTTGCACAAATTGTCCAATGAGCATGTGACAGGATATGACATCATCAGGATGTTCCTGCTTCTGATTTGTCTGATTTGTCCGATTTGGATTCGTCGTCGTCGTCACTGTAGTACTCCAGTCGATCGTCAGGAATGCGGTGACTCTTGAAGTCTTGTCGGATTGCATCAAGCTCTTCCAGCTCAGTCTGAAACAAAAATCCCGACAAAAGAATTTATTCTCCAACTCTTATTTTATCTTTTACACAATTTACTGTAATGTTTTCTGTGTGTGTGTTTGAGTATGTGAATGGATCTAGGATGGGTTGAGCGGGTCTGGACCCCTGCTACTCACTTATTTTACAGTACATTCATTGCTAATATACAATGACCATATAAGTAGTTAGTAGTGGACCCCACCCCCTAAAAAATTCTTAGATCCATGTTTGATGTCTGGTGCCTGTACTGGTACAAGTGTGAATGTATTTGTACATGTTGTGTATTTGTACTTGCTGAGCATGTGTGGTGTGTGCATGATAAATGTGTGTGTGTATATAATTGTGTGTGTATATAATTGTGTATGTTCTGTATGTGTACATCCATGGCCATATATATTCTCATGTCTGTGAGTGTGAGTGTAAATTTGTGTGTTTTTTGTTTTGTTTTTTTAACGACGCACTCAACACATTATAATTACGGTTATATCGGCGTTGGACATATGGTTATGTCGAGAAAAACCCCAGTTGCTAGCTGACAGGGATCGATCCTAGACCGACCGCGCATCAGGCAGGCACTGTACCACTGGGCTATGCTGCCCGCTGTGAGTGTAAATGTGCATGAGTGCAATATATTGGTGGGGTTTTTTTTTGCATAGTGTGGGCATACAAACATATGACTCTACATTCACGAATGATGGCCCATTATACAAAACATACATGTGGCTTATTCCAGTAATAAATCATCCAGTTTAGTTACCTTAACTTGTTGAAGATGGGCATGTCGTTTCCCGGCAATGTTTCTCATAGGGAAAGGGTTGAGATCATGAAAAGCAATCTGCAAGAGTAATAAAATTTGTAATGTAAAAGTGTTGGTATAAAGAGAACTTCCCTATTAGCTCAGTTGTTAGAATGCTGGACTCTCACACTGAGGTCGACAGTTCGAATCCCATCAGTGGAGGTTGATTTGTATCTGTTATATTTGGAGCCCACTTAGGGAGTGGGTGTGTTCTTAATACAAGAATATAATTTTACCCAATCAGAACCTGTAACAGTTCAATTGCCCGTGGCCCACAGCTCCGGGACATAGCTTCAGTTGAGGGAGGATGGAGGGGGGGGTTGGGGAGTATGTAGTATAAACTGCACCTACTGCCAGTAGCTAGTGGGAATTTCCCTACTGTCTCTGTTGGCAGTGCACTGGACTCTCATACTCAGGGTTTTTGGTTCAAATCCCTTCAGAGGAGGTTGCTTTTTCTGTTACATAATATAACAGGAAATAGGTACAAACCAGTGTTAATTATTATTTCATAGAAGATTCAGTTTATCTGGGCAATATGTTTTACTTTAGTGATTGCAAAACACCATGTAACCATCTTCAAGAAATCTACAATTTAATAACAAAATGATTACCCTAGCTATGATTTTAGAATTGATCATCTTCTGACCAATACTCCTCATGTATCGGTTGACTTGAAATGTTCCATTTTGTTGAAGAATATCTTCTTCTGCATGCTTCAGAAAGGCAATGGCAAAGCGAAATAACACCTGTTAAAAAACCAAAAACAACTTTATATCAGACTACAATAAGATTGTGGTAAAAAATAAAAACATTAAGAATATTTTATCTCTTACCCAAACAGTCAAAGGCACTGTCAAACTCAACTTGATAAAAATCAATGCTTAAATTAGTTTTTACGAGTCTAGACTCAAAGACCCCAGCACGAAAAATACATCGGCTATTGGGTGTCAAACTATTAAAACCTGAATAGAAGCAATAAATGCTGAATGCCATATGCATGAGTTATCTCCCATATCTCCATTTGTATGCAGAGTTTAATAAAAGCTATTATGAATACACTAAATATGTTTTAACTGAAATTAATCTGTACAATTCCCACAAAACCAAACCCACATGGCATATACTGTCAGAAATTGTTAATCATATTAAAATTAAGTTAATTGTATTCATACCTTGCTGCCTTCAAACAAGAACGCGTCCCAGACTCTGAGGAATGTTTCGGGTGGCACTCCATCAACAAATATTGTCAGGAACCAGTTGAAGGTGAAGAGCGACAGGTCAACATCATTATTCTCCAAGTGGGCATACAGTTTTGGCAGTTTCTCCAGCACCAGATCTTTCAGGACTCTCTGTTGTTAAAGATAAATAGGTCAGTCTAAAATTTAACCAATTGCATTGTAATGCAAAATGTCATGAGTCCCATCTGCATATGTTAATGGGTGAATGCTATTAAGTATATGTTTGATCATATATTAAAAAAAAGGAAGATTCAACAGACCGATGGATGGATGGATGGATGGGTACATATATGAATGGATAGATAGGAATATGGATGGATGGATGGATGGATGGATGGATGATTGGTGGATGGATGATTGGAAGGAAGGAAGGAAGGATGGATGGATGGATGGATGATTGGAAG
>JAECMU010310004.1:0-10706 GCA_016106625.1 Dracogyra subfuscus
ATATATATATATATTAATTTAAACCATTATCTCACAATTATGCCAAGTTACTGGCATAATACTTTCCTTCAAAATTATACACATTCGTTTCGGCAACATTAGAGCCAAAAACGATCATCAAAATAATTACAGGCATTTAATATAATTAAATGCAGTCATATAAAAATATACAAACACAGTAAAGACTTGGCAACATTATTGCCAACGTCACAAATAACTTTCCCATTTCAAATGCTATTAATATAAAACAATACCGTTCGGGTTTGTATGACGAAACATTAACATAAAAACCATTAAGAGAGACAAGAAGCACTCTCCTGAGGTAATTACCCAGGCGGTCTCTTAAAGGTGATGTAGCTAAGGTTGCAATGCGCCTAGGTTCTGATGCTAGCCTTAGTCAGTTTGTTCATAAACTACAAAGTGTTTATGGGTCTGTTGATGAGGGTGAGGCACTTCTTGGCGAGTATTACAGTGCTCGGCAACGGAATGGCGAAGATGTTTCGTCTTGGGGTTGTCGAATAGAGGATTTGCTTTATAAAACTTTCAAGAGCAATGCCAATCACATGCTGCGAACTAGATTTTGGGGTGGACTACAACAGTAGATAAAGGACTGTAGTGGCCACATCTTTGACAAGATCCAAGATTTTAACAGACCGAGAGTGGAGCTGCGCCGAGTTGAACAGAACGATATGGTTTCTGATTTCATCGGGACGAAGCAACCCACCAAGAAGCCTGTTCCGGTCAAGAGGAGTTTGCTCGCTCCACCACCGTCCGAAACGGAGGGTATCAAGAAACTTGAAGCTTTTATGTACCAACTTTCTTCAAGATTCGACAAATTAGAGACTTGCATGACAGGCCAACCAGAGGTCCCACACCTGATAGACGGCCACCCACTACTACCACTACACCTTTGACGTTTAAGGGTGTAAGAACCCATACACAGTCTTCTTCAGGCAGAACTCCACAACGACGAAAGGAGATACAGTGTTGGAAATGTGGACAAGTTGGACACATAGCCATAGGATGCAGAAATGAGCCTCTGGATTTAAACTGAATACCACTTTTGTTGGGGAGCAAGCAAACGTTGGCACAGGCAAGTGCTCCAAGATTTTCTCTTCCATTTCAGAGGGTCTCGTTGGTGAATCGAACGAGGTTTTCTTTGTTGGTGGTGTAATCTGTGTACAGCTTTGTTGGATACAGGTTCCACGGTTTCGACTGTCGGCGAAACCTTTTATTCCGATTATCTCAAGGAAGCAGATATTCATCCTTTGACTGATCTGTTGAATATTGAATGTGCGAATGTGTCAGTCATTACCATATAAAGGATATATTGAAACGACGGTGGTGCGACAGGGTTTGACTGATTCACCTAGGTTTTGTTTGTTTTTGGTTATTCCAGATAGCAGTTACAATGCCAGCGTTCCAATTATATTGGGAACAAATGTTTTAGCCTCTGCTTTAGATGAATGTCGCCACACTTATGGCGATCGATTTCTACAAGTATCGGAATTCAGTACACCTTGGTACCTTGCTTTCAGGAGCATTGTGTTACAGGACAAGACACTTTCACGGTGTAAGGGTCTGGCTAGGAGTGCACATAGAGATAGCATTACTATTCCACCTAATTCGACCATTACTATTTCTGGGTACCTGGATAAGAAGATTCCTTACCGAGATACCTGTGCGATGATGGCAACAACAGGTAAATGTGATCATCCAGATTTAGAAGTATCACCTGTTGTATTTAGGTACCAGTACAGATCCAATTCTCCCGTGGAGGTAAGATTGTCCAATGTAACTACACATACTGTTGTTATTCATTCTAAGTGCCTTTTGTGTGAGATACAGGAAGTAACTTTGGAAGAGGTAGAAAAAAAGAGGAAGATGACGACTGATTGCTGCAGAATATTACTCTTGCTTCACAAGGACTAACTCCGGAGCAGTTGCAGGAAGGGACCAACTTGATTTTAAATGATCAAGATGTCTTTTCTGCAAGTGAGTTCGACATTGGGCACTGTACTAAGGTACAGCACAGAATTGAGCTTACTGACAGTACGCCGTTCTAGCAACGACATTGCCGCATTCCGCCGGCTATGTTTGAAGAGATCAAACAACATTTACGACAACTTTTGTTGTGTGGAATCATCTGGAGATCTCACAGCCCGTGGGCATCACCAGTGGTGATTGCAAAGAACAAAGATGGTTCTTTACGGATGTGCGTTGATTACCGGCAGTTCAATCGACGAACTGTAAAGGATTCGTATGCTTTGCCTAGAACAGAAGAGATTTTTGATTGTCTGGCTGGTTCGAAGTTCTTCAGTGTTGTTGACATGAAGAGTGGTTACCATCAGATGGAGACAGCTGAAGAACATAAAGCCAGGACAGCGTTTACAGTAGGACCACAAGGCTTCTATGAATATAACCGCATGGGTTTTGGACAGACAGATAGTCCTGCAACATACCAGAGACTCATGGAAGATTGTCTGGGAGATCTGTATCTGCAGAAGTGTTGTATATTCATTCATGATGTTATTGTCTTTTCATCATCATTCGAAGAACATCTTCATAGACTGGAATTGGTATTTAACTGTCTTCGGGAATACAATCTCAAGTTGGCACCCAAGAAATGCAGTTCTTTTTTCAAGATCCAAGTAAAGTATCTAGGACACATTGTGTCCGTGGATAGCGTCAAGGTGGACCCAGAAAAGATAGAAAAGATTGTCAACTGGCCAGAACCGACTAACCAGAGCAGTTGCGACAGGTCCTGGTATTTCCAATTTCTCCACGATAGCACGGCCTCTTACGATTCTACTTCCAAGGCCACACACACACACACATATATATATATATATATATATATATATATACTGAACAAAAAAGAAACTTCCGATTTGTACATATAGTATTTGTTGTGTTAAAAAAATTCAATATGTAATGAAATTATATAAGTAGTGTTAGCTTTGAGCTGTATTATCAGGATTCATGAATTTTATCGAATATTTTTGCACTGTTAATCGTCGACAACGTGAAGTTCAGTTTGCACGTGCATGCATGGTTCGATATGTCCCGTGTAGTATTCGATCAATTTGTTTTACGTGTCTTACTGAAACTGTTGTCATCTGAACGAAAAGCTTCAAATTTTTAAAAACAATTAACGTGTTTTACATTGTAGTATTTTCAGTATGAAAAGAATATCGAATAATTTACGCGAACGGGCTTTATGCTGGTATGTCGACAGAAGACGTTGCAAGTTCTAGTCGAGCGATATAAAATGTTGTTGTTGTTTAACGACGCACTCAACACATTAAATTACGGTTATATCGGCGTCGGACATATGATTATGTCGAGAAAAAACCCCAGTGGTTAGCTGACGGGGATCGATCCTAGACCGACCGCGCTTCAGGCGGGCACTGTACCACTGGGCTATGCTGCCCGCTCGATATAAAATCGTCGCGTAAGATTTCGAACGGCAGGAAGCACCAACGACTTGCCACGTCAGGGACGTCCGCGTGTTACAACGCGTGGTCAAGACCGCTATATCATGAACACGCATTTGCGCAATCGATTCCAAACTGCCACTGCTACTGCTGCTAACACACCTGGGCTTCGTAATAGCCGAATCAGTGGGCAAACTGTTCGTAATCGTTTGCGGGAGAACGGTTTATATGCACGACGTCCTTACGTCGGATGCGTTTTAACGCAACGTCATCGTCTAAATCGTCTTAATTGGGCACGTGTACACACTCGTTGGATACGGCGACGCCGGAATACCGTTATTTTTTCGGATGAATCCCGATTTTTCTTTACAACGTGGTGATGGCAGGGTGCGCGTCTACCGTAGGCGAAATGAACGCTATGCTGACTGTTGTGTTCTTGAACGAGATCGTTTTGGGGGTGGATGGTCTGGGCAGCCATTGCCCATGGTTATCGTTCACCACTAATCGTCATTGATAGCAATTTGAATGCTCAACGTTACCGCGATGACATTTTCGCTCATCACGCCATTCCTCTGTTCCATAACAACGCCAACATCTCGATTTTTCAGCATGATAATGCCACGTATCATACAGCTAGAGACACTTTAAATTTTCTTAGGACAAATAGCATTAATTTAATTGATGATTGGCAAGTCCAGATATCAACCCCATCGAGCATGTCTGGACAGACGATTGAGGCGTCGTCCCAACCCACCCGCTAACTTCAACGAACTTCGTCAAGCACTCATTAAGACATGGAACAATATTCCACAAGCAGAAATCAACACTTTAGTCAATTCTATGAGCCTACGATGCACTGCAGCGGTCAGTTCATGAGGTGGTCATACCCGTTATTAAGTGTGTGTGTGTGTGTGTGTGGGGGGGTTAACCCCTACCACACTTGGTCAAATTTCTGTTAACCTATGGTCATGATGTTTGCACTAAACGATGCATCATGGAACAATTGTTTAAATGCATATATAACAATTATTCCCCCGGTTTGTTTTCATCAAGTTATGTTCAAGCAAAGTTAGCGGAAGTTTCGTATTTTGTTCAGTATATATATTGCAGCGTATCCAGTGTAATCAAAGTATTGATCTTTTCAGATCACCTACTTTCAGAATGATATGCAAATTAAGCAGGTCATGGGATTATTCCTACTAAGCACACGTTCTTACATGGCTACATTATCCATCGGAGATGCTTCAAAAATGATGGAAGAGTGCAAGGTCATATTACAAATATACTACAGTTTGGCAACAAGTGCCCAGAGTATTTTTTACACACTGATGGTTCTGACTACAAGGCAAGATTAACCAACAGATGACTTACAAAAATTACATGAGAAAACCCAGAGCAGGAAACGCCATAAACGAGCAGACGGCGCGCAACCCTCGCTTCAGGTGTATTCACGAAAGTGCAAGACACAACGTAATCGTAAGCAATAAGGATACAAATATCGCTAAATAGATTGGGTCAATTTTCAAACAATCTTAACCCCAAAGGCAAATGGTGTTAATTTAGGGCATACAAGTTTTTAAGGGGTATTGAAGGGTGCTGAACTCAAATCTGCTGTATGTCCAGCTCACAAATGGCCAATAATTCCTCAGAATTGAGAATTCCAAGATGGCCGCCACCGCCGGGCTGAAACGTATTCATGTAAATATGATCTTGACTAAACAAGGTAGAAACTTTAATGAAATGTGCTTTTGCAGGTTTTCATATATCGGGAATCCAATGCAATATTTTGAGAAAATGGTCGTTTTTAACGTTGAATAATTCGATCCACGAGAAGATTGATCCTAGGTGTCTTGAACGAATTTATCACTTTGCAGTTTGTTTTTTATTGCAGATATGTCCAGGAATAATTTACTTCACTTACTTTGCAATGTTTGGGTTTTTTTCATTGCAGATATGTCCAATATACTGTAATGGAATATTTTATGTGAACATCTTTGTATGCCATTGTAATTACTAGCAATGGTATAATCAGCTCTCTTTTTTTATTTTCTGCAGGTCTGAATTGATCTAGCGGTGACGGAAAACATGGCTGAAGGCACAGACCGTATTCGAAAAAAGACCAGTGTCACTGGAGCCACAGTTATGCCTCATATGCCAGAAAGACAATAAGCAAAAGCTCATAACAGTCAGCAGTGATAGTTTTCAGTCAGTTGATACTATTAGGCAACTCCAGTCGAAATTACAGAATGACAATTTCCGAGATGCAACCGGTCGACTTACTGATAAATTTCGAGCAGACTCACTTCAACCGTTCAAATGGCATAAGGACTGCCGATCTAGTTAGATGAGTAAATATAAAGTTGAAAAATTAAGGAAGGTTGGATTGAAAGAATTGACTGACCAACGTTCGTCTGCATCGACACCAAATGTCCATCTGCAAAATGTTAAGTCTACGGAGAAAAACACCAAAGATAGACAAAAGCATTGCAAATACATGTATGTCACAGCAGACAAAGGAGATTACATTAGCGTGGCTTTGATCAATCAGCAGAGCAAGCTGCTATTCTGGATATCGTAAACGAAACGCATCATCATCCTCATGTTTGAATGCAGGAATGAGTCTGTTAATATCGGTGGTGTAGTCTTTCACCATTGCTGATTAAATTCCGATGGGACCGTATAAAGTGTCCACACCGAACTTTCGGACTTCTTGTCTTCGGACGAAGAGTCCATGAAATCAAAGAATACTGTGAAGAAATCCAAAGTGATTTCTTCACAAAATTGGCCACACTTTCCTGTCATCAGTTTTACTGATGATGGGGCCTTGAACAAATTATCTCCGTTTGCCATTCAAAAGGCAAGTGTTGGCTTGGCTGGTGAGCCAAAATTAGTAAAACAAATAAAGAACGGACTATTGGCTGAATGTTCAGCCGAAAAGCACTCAACTTGCCTTTTCACGTCTACAGTTTTTTTGTACCTATCAATTAGTGTTTAACACCAGATCTGGATTGCTCGTTATATGTCAGTGATTTTCGTATTTGCTAAAGATCGTTCAATATGAGTATCATTGAACGTAAGTTGCAGCTTTGTTTGAATAAACGTCAGCAATGGGTAACTGATAATGGCTTTCGATTCTCAAAGGCAAAAACTGTTCGTATGCATATTTGCCAGAAAAGGGGTCTCCATTTAGATCCACAGTAGTTTTTGGACAAAAGTCCAATTCCACTTGTGGAGGAGAATAGATTTCTGGGGGTTATTTTTGAGAAGAAACTATCTTTTGTACCCCATCTTAAATATGTTAAAAAGAAAGGCTTAAAAGCTCTCAGTATTTTAAAAGTTATTGGTAATACAGAATGGGAGGCAGACCGAACGTTTATGCTTCGTCTGTATAGATATTTAGTTAGATCAAACACTGATTAAGGATGCATTATGTATGGGTCGGCACGCAAGTCTGACTTGTAGATGCTAGATCCTATACACAATCAGGGACTTAGGCTTGTTTTGGTGCTTTCTGAACGTCTCCTGTAGGACTCGTACGGTGATGCACACGAACCTTGTTTGTGTGCTAGGCGTGCAAAGCTTTCTCTGCAGTATGCCACCAAGCTTAACTCATTACCAACACATCCTACCCATGATGCGGTGTTTGACAACAAATTATGAAGTTGTTTGATCAAGGCCAAATGCTATTCGTACATTTGGTCTTCTTATTAAGCACTTTTTTGTCGCTTTGGAAACTCCTTCATATTTTGTTTTACCACCATGGTCTATTACACCACCTAAAATTGTGTTTGATCTTTCGAATTTGAAGATCGTACAGCTGCTGGTGTGTACAGATGGATCTCGGGATTGGACTTATGTGGCTTGTGCTACAGTTTTTCCATAGGACACAATATTTCCCATGATACTGCCTGACTCAGCATCGATCTTTAGTTCTGCAGTGTGGGCAGTTATTAAAGCCTTAGAGGAAATAAAGGATTCTAGCGCATCCAAAAAATAAATACACGTCTTCAAGCTTTACGAAATATGAAGCTGGACCATCCCTTAATTGGAATGGTGATTCGAAAGTGTGTCTTTTTATGTATCGCCAATAAAGATGTATTTTGTTGGGTGCTCAGCTATGTTGGCATTAGGGGTAATGACAAGGCAAATTCTGCTGCCAAGTCTGCTTTGGATTTGCCTCATGACAGGGTTCATGTACCATATAGGTAGTCCTAAACCAAATATCTTCCGGCTGGGTTAAAGTTCGAGGTGCACCCAACTTTTGATAGAGAAGCGAACACCACAAGTCCTGTGATTGGTTATAAATGTGAGTGTGTTGGTTTTGAAAAATAATAGTTTCATCTAGGTAAAAAAAAAATATGCAATTTTATTTCATCTAGTACCAATGTGTCAAGTAGCCTTGTGCTTGAAACATGTATGGGGTACCTGTAAAAAAAAGGTATTTGAATTTTGTGCGGAACTAGGGTAGTCATAGACGCTACCCGGGTTTTTTTTTTCAGAACCGAGCAGCTTGACCCCAATTCTCTCTGATTCACTTGAAGTGTGAGGGGTGGTAGTATTTATATATGTGGCGTTTATGTTGATTGATACGCTGCAAGTAGGAGGTTTAGCCGCATATGTTACTATTGTCGTCTATGGGATTTAATTTGGTGGTATACACCCTATACTGATTTTAAACATAGTATTAACCATTTTATCTTTTCGACTTGGCAACATGATTGGGACGGTGCGTCTACGAAGGATGAGATTGTCTTGTTTATTATCCGCATCGGTCATACTTACTTGACCCATTCATTTATCTTAAAGAAAGATCCTCCACCTCAGTGTGAGCACTGTCAGTACACTCTGACTGTGCGCCACATTTTAATGGAGTGCCCTCATCTGAACGAAACTCGAAAAGATATATTTAGACAAACAAATGTAATGGAATCATTTCTTCGATGTACTGACTTTTATTGTAAACTTTAAATGTATTTCTCTGTGATATATGTATTTTTACACAGTACTTTACCTGTTGAATTTTTAACTTGATAATGTTTTACACTTTATTTGCTTTCATTTACCATAGTTTGACACCCAATAGCTAATGTATTTTTCGTGCTGGGGTGTCGTTAAACATTAATTCATTAATTCACTCCATGCCATTGTAACTTTTAACATTTTGTTAGCAACAATGAACTTGCACCTACCCAACCCAAGTAAGATCCGGTCACTGATCGATCACAGCAGTTACCAGCACGTGTTGTCTTGTGGTCTGCTCTTCTAGTGTTCTCAAAAGGTTGCAATATTACAATAAATATGTTCATCAGAACAAAATATATCACAATCTGAAGTATCTTCTTTTTGTTTAGAACATACTTTGTGGGACAATAAAATTGATTTAAAAAAAGACAAGATGGAAATGACTTGATGTTTTTAACGCAGTTTTAAGCAACATTAACTGCTTTAAAATATGGCACAACTTTGAAAAACTTTAGAAAATAATACTTACCCTTTAAAGGGACATTCCTGAGTTTGCTGCATTGTAGGATGTTTCCGACTAATAAAATATTTCTACGATTAAACTTACATATTAAATATATGTTCTTGTTTAGAATATCAGTGTCTGTATATTCAATGTGTTTCTAGTCGTCTTAATATTTGTAAGAAGCCCAAACTGGATTTTGTCTTCAAATAATTTCGTACGTACGAACAAATCTGGTTTAGGAAATAAAATAAAATTTAATCTAGTACAAATATCAGAACGATCAGAAACACGTTTAATATACAGCCACTAGTATTTTATTGAGAAAAAAATAATATATTTCATATGTAATTACAGTCGTCAAAAGTCTCTATTAGTAGATAACATCTTAAATATTGCTGCAAACTCAGGAATGTCCCTTTAATAATGCATATTATTGTGTGTATTTATAAACACTTTAAGTGAGAATATGTTACCAACAGTTGTAGACTTATCCCACCAACGTGGGTTTTGTACACAATTAAACCACACGAATTCCTCAAAATATTTCAATATAAAGTTGAAACACTGTTTCACAAATGTAATGTCCAATCATATTCATATGTCTTGCAACAAAAATTAACAGCCAACAGAACTATTTCGTTCATACTTTTACTTACTACAAGCGTTTTCATTGAATATCGTAAGTAAGGAGAATAGATAATTAGGATTTTAATATTTGTCGGATTTCCTTAATAAAAACACAATAAAATGTTTTACATATACTCCTAATAGGTGTAGTATTAGAATAGGGACAATGCCTCAGTTTCGTATCGTCCCTAAATCCAAATGTTGTGTTAAATTATCCCCTAAATGTTGAATCCGCGAATGTTATTAATTAGTTTTAACAATGTGTATTAATATATATGAAAGAAAGATAGAATTTATCTTAAAACCAGAATAAGTTAATGTTTCTTTATTCTTATTTTCGTGATTATATCCGGAGAAATACCTAGCTAAGCTTACTTCCAGAAACCAACCTTAAGGTAGCCGTAATGCCCGTCTTACGATTAACATCTTCTGTGCGAAGAAGTTACTGACAATTCGGAAATCTCTGATTTATTCGTTGATATGAAAAATCCACTAAGTAATTTTGCTAGTTTATCTACAAACCGATCACTGCCGAACTCATAAGGGATGAGAGTTACCGCTCATATTTTCGTGTGAAAGTCGTATGGACTGAAATGTTTTTCATCAAACGCAGAGTTTCATAAAATATGTTTGCAGTATATTAGATATATGTTAATACAAATGGGCTATCGTGAGGCGAACTCAGTACCTACCAGCCTTAAATCCTATGGTTAACCCACTACAAGACCGAGGCAAACAACTACGTTCGCTATTTATGATTCATTAAAAACCCGTGTTCAACCACATGACTGCACTTAAATCTAAGATGTGTTATGATGAAAATTAGCAGCAGTATTTGAAATATGTTTGTTATCAACTGCCTTGCTTTCCCTGGCCTTCACAGTGTTCCACAAAAAATACATTCCTTGAAGGTTATCAGCCATATAGATAGCAGCGTCATAGTATTTATCAGTTTTTAATTCTTCCATAAAAAGGGAAGGGTAAAAAATGTATCCAGTGTTGTACGGCCTGTGCGTGATGTTCAGCGTCTGTATCAGCAAACCAGTGATGTAGAAATCATCCACCCAGAAGAACGGAATGATCCGAGATAACCTATACATTGCCTCCGTGGTGTCAGAGCTCATCAAATAAGCAGATCCTGAACAATATGGCGGAAAGAAGTCTAAGGAGAAATC
>JAECMU010310044.1:0-11758 GCA_016106625.1 Dracogyra subfuscus
TGCATACAGTGAGCAGAGTGTGAGATATGGTGAGATATACATGCTTACAGTGAGCAGAGTGTGAGATATGGTGAGATATACATGCATACAGTGAGCAGTGTGAGATGGTGAGTTATGTATACAGTCAGGAAAGTGTGAGATGAAGGTGAGTGAGGCATATACTTAATAAACAAGACACACGATGATTGTTAGTGAGGTATATACAGTGAGATGAAGGTGAATTAATTAAACCATGGAACAGATTGTAAGATGAAGGTGAGTTAGACATATTTAATTAGCAGGGTGTGAGACGGTGACTTAGTGAGATATTCTATGAATAGTGTGAGATGAAGGCAAGTTAGTGATATATAGTGAACATGGCTTCACATGAAGCTCAGTTTAATGGGACTTACTGTGATATGGGTATGTGAGATAGTGAGTTAGTGATATATATATACAGTGAGCAGGGTGTGAGATGGTGAGTTAGTGAGACATTCTATTAATAGTGTGAGATAAAGGTGAGTTAGTAACATATACAGTGAATAGGGTGTGAGATGGTGAGTTAGTCAAACTTACAGTGAGATTAATGTAAAAATGTGAGTTAGCGAGACATACACCATGAGGTGAATGCAATACAGTTGTGAGTTAGTGAGACAAACAGTCAGCTGAATCTGAGACAGTGGTGAGTTAGTGAGACATACACAGTGAGATGAATGTGAGACAGTGGTGAGTTAGTGAGACATACACAGTGAGATGAATGTGAGACAGTGTTGAGTTAGTGAGACATACACAGTGAGATGAATGTGACAGTGGTGAGTTAGTGAGACATACACAATGACATGAATGTGAGAATGGATAGTTAGTGGGACATACACAGTGAGATGAATGTGAGACAGTGTTGAGTTAGTGAGACATACACAGTGAGATGAATGTGACAGTGGTGAGTTAGTGAGACATACACAGTGAAATGAATGTGAGACAGTGTTGAGTTAGTGAGACATACACAGTGAGAGGAATGTGACAGTGGTGAGTCAGTGAGACATACACCATGAGATGAATGTGAGACAGTGGTGCGATAGTGAGACATACACAGCGAGATGAATGTGAGAGAGTGGTGATTTAGTGAGGCATACAGCGAGATTAATGTGAGACAGTGGTGAGTTAGTGAGATACATAGCATGAGCTGAGCGTGAGATAAGATGGTGGTGAATGGAAAGCATGGTACACCCGATACTGAACCAGGATGTGCAGGATGGACCCCGAATGTATGGATAGTTTATCTACTACAGCTGAACGACTGTATGGATAGTTCATCTACTACAGCTGAACGACTGTATGGATACCTCATCTACTACAGCTCATCTACTACAGCTGAACGACTGTATGGATAGTTCATCTACTACAGCTGAACGACTGTATGGATACCTCATCTACTACAGCTCATCTACTACAGCTGAACGACTGTATGGATAGTTCATTTACTACAGCTGAATGACTGTATGGATACCTCATCTACTACAGCTCATCTACTACAGCTGAACGACTATGGATAGTTCATCTACTACAGCTGAACGACTGTATGGATACCTCATCTACTACAGCTGAACAACTGTATGGATAGTTCATCTACTACAGCTGAACGACTGTATGGATACCTCATCTACTACAGCTCATCTACTACAGCTGAACGACTGTATGGATAGTTCATCTACTACAGCTGAATGACTGTATGGATACCTCATCTACTACAGCTGAACGAGCAGTCAGTCAGCCCTGTGCTGGTTCACTGAGCATAGTAATGGATGAATCAATCAAACACTAAAATAAAACCAGCTTCCAGTCACGCTAAACACACACAAGCATATTGTTTTTTCACTAATTAGTTTTATATGTTCAGTTGACAAAATTTCAAAGATGCAAACAATAGACTGTAGTTTGAATGTCAGATTTCATTAAAAAAACAAAAACAATTCTGTTCGTAGTGTCTGTATACAACACAATATGCAATGTTTTTAGAAGTATTTTTAGCTAATAGATATACCAAGTAAACTATAGTCTAAATGTCACATATTGTTTAATAAGACAAATGAATATCAATATCAAAGAGCACCATTTCATGAAAGAAGTCTTCAGAGGAAACCCTAGAGTTACATTTTACCATTAGCAGCAAGGTGTCTTTTATATGCACTTTTCCACAGACAGAACAGCACAAACCATGTTCTTGATATACCAGGGTTCTTACACTTGCAAAAACATGAGATTCAAGGACATTTCCAGGACTTTTTCTTATTTTTCCAGGACATGAAATGTTCAATCATTGAATGTTTTTAGAAGAAATTGTTGTCTAAATGAAAATAGGTCATGAGAACAACAAAAGTAAAGTTGAGTAAAAATAAACCACCAAATATTTGGCCTACATTTCCAGGACATTTCCAGGAGACAATAAAATTTACTGCTTTTTCCAGGACATTCCAGGCCTGGATTCTAAAATCACAGAATTCCTGGACATTCCAGGATTTCCAGGACACGTAAGAACCCTGTATACTACTGCCTGAGATTGTTGGATCCTTAAGTGGAACTCCTCAGGTGGTGAAACCTTCCCTCTTGTAAGGTTAGAATAGACTATCTCGAGTTTCCTGCTTAAAGGATCATTTTATATACTATTCACAACAAGTTAAGGGCCAGTATCAAATTTTACCTATTTCAAAACTTAAAAAAAAAATACATTCTGGGTTAGAGACAGGGAATAAAAAGCAGGTTACACTTACCACATTGCTGATTACACGTACACCAATCTCTTACTCACAGCTTGTTTGATAGTAGTCCGAACAGACGTAGAAAGTGTGGTTCTTTCTACATCCCAAAATGGTTACATTACCCTATATAGCTGGTATTCAAAACTTGTGGCACCATGTTTCAACCCTTTCTCAACCAAAATAGTGCAACAAAGAAAGAAAGAAAGAAATGTTTTATTTAATGACGCACTCAACACATTTTATTTACGGTTATATGGCATCAGACATTTGGTTAAGGACCACACAGATATTGAGAGAGGAAACCCGCTATCAAAACTTCATGGGCTACTCTTTCCAATTAGCAGCAAGGGATATTTTATATGCACCATCCCACACCGGATAGCACATATCATGGCCTTTGATAGACCAGTTGTGGTACACTGGCTGTGACAAGAAATAGCCCAATAGGCCCACCGATGGGGATCGATCCCAGACCGACCTCGCGCTGTACCACTAGTGCAACAAATGGACACACAAACCAAAAATGTATAAACTACCGCACTTACTAAATCCCAATTGAAGTACTTAAGTCATTAACAAAATGAATCTTCCAGCCTTCAAAGAGTTCCCCACCATTTTAAATTTGCTAAATAAATGGAAGCAACTTGCCCTGCACATTAAGGAAAGTACTGACTTAATGTGCACTCTTCACTAGTTTGGTTGCCAACAGAGTGTGGCAAATGCATAAAAAACTACAATTATTTGACTTGTAAAAATGGTGGGAGGTTTTGCCGACCAAGCAGGACACCTGTCTTAAAACTTATTTTGTTTATGTTAACACTTTTCATGTCTGAGTATGATATAAACTTGTCTGTAAAGATCTGGTTTCTGATAACCATGCATGCCACCAGGATGTAAACTGTGCATTGTGGACTGTGGCTGAGGCTGCATGGTTGAATGATGGCATACATGTAGCCAGACGCCTACTGGTTGTACTATACCCATTAATTTCCGGCTGGTTCAAAGTTCGAGGTGCACCAACTTTTGATAGAGAAGTTAACACCACAAGTCCTGTGATTGGTTGTAAAAACAATTAGTTTCATCTGGGCTAAAAATGTATGCAATTTTATTTCATGTAGTACCACCGTGTCAAGTAGCCTTGTGTCTAGAAAAAAAGTACTCAAATTTTGTACGAAACTAGGGGTGTTCTAGAAACATCTGGTTATACCTAAAATGAGCCATGAAAAGTACCCCACTTTCTGCAGTTAATACTTTGAGGTAGGGGTTGTAGTACTGATATTTATGGGTCAGTTTGGTTGATATATTGCATATAGTGTTTTTAATCACAAACGTTAACATGGTTGGCTATGGGATTTGAATTGGTATAGTCCAACCTACAAGTGAGCCACTCTTTCATCCAGCGGCTGCCAGAGTGTTTCCATACCGCTGGCAGAGCAAATGAACTATCCCGTTCTAAAAAATTAAATATTATTTTTGACAGCACTAGAACTCACTGATTTATTAATCATTGACTATTGGATGTTAAAAATATGGTAATTTTGACACAGACATAGAGAGGAAACCCGCTACATTTTTTCATTAGTAGTAAGGGATCTTTTGTATGCACCATCCCACAGATAGGATAGCACATAGCACGTCTTTTTATATACCAGTCATAGTGAACTGGCTGGAATGATTAAATGGTTAATTTTGGTGGAAATCCACCAGTATGTAATTTTGAGACAGCATCTTTGAATAAACACAAACACAGGCATCTTTGAATAAACACAAACACAGGCATCTTTGAATAAACACAAACACAAACATCTTTGAACAAACACAAACACAGGCATCTTTGAACAACACAAACACAGGCATCTTTTAACAAACACAAACACACGCATCTTTCAATAAACACAAACACCTTTCAATAAACACAAACACAGGCATCTTTGAATAAACACAAACACAGGCATCTTTGAATAAACACAAACACCGATAAAGGACAAAATAAATTGTAGCTATATTGCCATGACAGTCATGGTTTTGGTACAAAAAAGGTCTGCAGCCATTGTCAATTCTGTTTTCATTCCCATATAATCTGATAAATCTTCCAGGTTTATTTGCTTTCATTTGTTTACATCCATGATAATTCAATTGACCCACTTTGACAATTCCACAGTTGAGAAACTTGAACAAGACCAAAACACAATTGCCATAGCATGTGTAATATACTGTATACATTTAAAGCAGAGCTTCTAGAATTTTACAAAAATCCACTAGCCATGGGATCATGGATTTTAAAAATGTACTAGCCATGATTAAAAATTCACTAGCCCAACTTTGATAAATAATAGTAATAATCAGATGTGTCACGTAAATAGGAAGATTGACCATAAAAATCCTTAGATTGTGGTGTAAAGAGGGGGAAGGATATTCATATTTAAAAAAATACTTTTAAATCAGCATTTGACAAGAGTTTTTCCACTAGCCGTCGGGCTAGTTATAGTAATTATTTACTAGCCCAATACTAAATATCACTAGCTACAATAATCTAGAAGCCATGTTTAAAGGGACATTCCCGAGTTTGCTACATTGTAAAATATTTCTGACTAATAAAATATTTCTATGATTAAACTTACATATTAAATACATTTTCTTGTTTAGACTATCAATGTCTGTATATTCAATGTCTTTCTGGTCGTATTAATATTTGTAAAAAGTCCAAACTGGATTTCGTCTTCAAATAATTTCGTACGTACGAAAACATATTTTTAAAGAAATAAAATGAAAATTTACTTATTACAAATATTAGAACGATCAGAAACACATTCAATATACAGCCACTAATATTTTAAATAAGAAAATATATTTAATATGTAATTTTAATCATAATTTTTTTTTATTAGTTGATAACATCTTAAATTATTGCAGCAAACTCAGGAATGTCCCTTTAAAGAATTAAAGGTTTGTTAAAGTTTGTTTTGTTTAATGACACCACTAGAGTACATTGATTAATCAATCATCGGTTACTGCATGGATGTCAAACATTTGGTAATTATGACTCGTAGTCATCAGAGGAAAACCGCTATATTTTTCCTAATGCAGCAAGGGGTCTTTTATATGAATTTCCCACAGACAGGAAAGCACATACCGCAGCCTTTGTCTGTCGTGGTGCACTGGTCAGAAAGAGAAAAACCCCAACCAGCTGAATGGATCCACCGATGTGGTTAGATCCTGGGATGCAAGCACCTCAAGCTTAAAGAATTACAACATATTTCTATGACAAGTGAGGCAAGGGGGTAGTTGCACTGAATGAAAAAAAAAAAATTACTTTTTTAAAATTTAAAAATGTCCTTTTTCATCTACCTGGAATCCATCCAAAAAAACATCTAACAATTAACCTGGAAACAATCTATCCTCTTATCTATTCGTCCACCCACTGTTTCAAACATTATTTAACAGCATCTTAATAAAATGAATGAATGAATCAATGAATGAAGGAATGTTTAATGACACCCCAGCATGAAAAATACATCGGCTATTGGGTATCAAATTATGGTAAAGGGAAAACATTAAATGTTTATATCAAATGAATGTTCAAGCACGCTTGTTGTGGATACAATGTCCGACTTAGACCAGGCATTGTACCCAAAACAAGAAGGGGAAGGGGGAAAAGGAATGAATGAATGAATGTTTCACGACACCCCAGCACGAAAAATATATCGGCTATTGGGTGTCAAACTATGGTAAATGCAAATAAATAAAGTGATGATCAACACCAATATAAAAATACAAAGTTTAAACAAAAACAGTGTAAAGAACTGTACAAAAACACGAATATCACAGATTTTTACGGATACTGAATTTTATCCTAAACTTCAATTTGTGCTGTATTGGCCATTCTCAAAGAGACTGTTACACCCCTGCACCACGGTGAGGTTACAGCACGTGCAGGGGCTTAATAAAAGGTCCTGTTCTTAGAAAAGCTTGCCAATAATTTTCTGACAGCCTCATAATGCAGAAACACAATTTGTAATCAAGTGATTTATAAATTAAGTAAACGAGGTTTTAAAATGTACTTACTTTCATTGCTTTGCAAACAAATAAATAACACTTCCAAAAGAGTGACAGCCATAATCACTGGAAGAAAGAAAAGACAGATTAAGAATAGGAGGTGACAGCACAATAAAACTAGTGTTACCAGCAACTACGCACATGATCTACTCTGTACTTGTATATATTAAATATGTATATGTACACAGTAAATACATACATGTATCTCATGAGTTACTGCTTCACAGGATGCAGATCATGGGAGATAACCATCTGCTTACCACAAGATATGCTTACACAGTACATTTTCAACTTCCACCTACATGTACAGTATCCAATTTGGAAATAAAACATGCATTAAAATTCTCAAGAAATGCAATTTTTAAAAATAGAGCTAACTAAAGTATATTGAAAAAAAAAGAAGAAACTTCTGATAACTTTGCTTGAACATAACTTGATGAAAACAAACCAGGGGAATAATTGTTATACATGCGTTTAAAAAGTGTTCCATGATGCATCGTCTGGTGCAAAAATCATGGCCATAGGTTAACAGAAACTGGGAGAAAATTTGACCATGTATGGTAGGGGTTAAAACAAAAAAACACCTACTTAATAACAGGTATGACCACCTCTTGAATTGACCACTTCAGTGCATCGCTGGTGCATAGAATTGACTAAAGTGTTGATTTTTGATGGTGGAATATTGTTTGTTGACATTAGCGGGTGGGTTGGGACGATGCCTCAATCGTCTCTCCAGACTATCCCAGACATGCTCGATGGGGTTGAGATCAGGACTTTTAGTGGGCCAGTCCTTGTTGTATGAGAGGTGGCATTATCATGCAAACAAATCAAGATTTTGGCGTTGTTATGGAACAGAGGAATGATGTCATCACGGTAACGTTGAGCATTTATATTTTCATCAATGATGACTAGTGGTGAACGATAACCATGGGCAATGACTGCCCAGACCATGACAGAACCCCCACCCCCGAAACGATCTCGTTCAAGAACACACCAGTCAGCATAGCGTTCATTTCTCTTAATGCCATCATCACGTTGTAAAGAAAATCTGGATTTATTTGAAAAAAGAATGGTATTTCAGCATCGCCGTATCCAACGATGTGTACACGTGCCCAATTAAGACGATTTAGATGATGACGTTGCGTTAAAATGCATCCGACATAAGGACGTTGTGCATGTAAACCGTTCTCCCGCAGACGATTACGAACAGTTTGCCCACTGATTCGGTTATTATGAAGCCCAGGTGTGTTAGCAGCAGTAGCAGTGGTAGTTAGGAAACGATTGCACAAATGCGTGTTCATGATATAGCAGTCTTGACCACACGTTGTAACATGCAGTTTTGTAATCGATTGCACAAATGCGTGTTCATGATATAGCAGTCTTGACCACACGTTGTAACATGCAGTTTTGTAATCGATTGCACAAATGCGTGTTCATGATATAGCGGTCTTGACCACACGTTGTAACATGCAGTTTTGTGATCGATTGCACAAATGCGTGTTCATGATATAGCAGTCTTGACCACACGTTGTAACATGCAGTTTTGTAATCGATTGCACAAATGCGTGTTCATGATATAGCAGTCTTGACCACACATTGTAACATGCAGTTTTGTAATCGATTGCACAAATGTGTGTTCATGATATAGCAGTCTTGACCACACGTAACATGCAGTTTTGTAATCGATTGCACAAATGCGTGTTCATGATATAGCAGTCTTGACCACGCGTTGTAACATGCAGACATCATTGGTGTTTCCTGTCATTCGAAATCTTACGCGAAGATTTTGTATTGCTCTACTAGAACTCCCAACATGCCTTGCAACGTCTTCTGTCGACATGCCAGCATCAAGCATGCCAATCGCCGATTCGCGTAAATTATTGTGTTTGTTTGGCATACTAAAAATGCTACATTGTAAAAAACTTTATTTTGTTTTACAAATTTTGAAGCGTTTTCGTTCACTTGACAACAATGTCAGTAAGACAAGTAAAACAAATTGACTGAATACTACACGGGACATGTCAAACCATGTATGCACGTGCAAACTGAATTTCACGTTGTCGACGATTAACGGTGCAAAAATAATCGATAAAATTCATGAATCCTGATAATACAGCTCAAGGCTAATATTACCTATATAATTTTATTACACAATGAATTCTTTTACACAACAAATACTATATGTACAAATCAGAAGTTTATTTTTTTGTTCAGTATATATGTCTATTAATATTTCAGTAACTGTTTTGTTAGACACAGTAACTTTATGTCCATTTATTAGTTATTCATGCTTATTGAATGAAACGTTCTTGAAGAATGACTGTAACATATATGTATCATTCAAATGCACTCTGGTAAAACTCTTCTATTAAGGGCCATTCAGATAGAAAGAAAAAAAGAAATGTTTTATTTAACGATGCACTCAACATATTTTATTTACGGTTATATGATGTCAGACATATGGTTAAGGATTACACAGATATGGAGAGAGGAAACCCACTGTCGCCACTTCATGGGCTATTCTTTCTGATTGGCAGCAAGGGATCTTTTATATGCACCATCCCACAGACAGGATAGCACATACCACAGCCTTTCATATACCAGTTGTGGTACACTGGCTATAACCCATTCAGATAGCATGTAATGATGCTATGTTACAGGAAGATTAGGGGTGCGCACAGGTTTTATAACAGCTAATCTTAAGATGTACAATAAGAGTGCTACCTTTGGTAGAATCATGCATGCATGTTTTGTTTACTTTGAATAAATTACAATGGCAGGTGTTTTTAGTCAATCAAATACTTCTATATGGGTTATACACAATAGAGGATATCAATCCTGTAAATTTCACAACCAAAACTGGTTTAGGAACTGTAGGCCAGCGAGACATCCTTGACAATCAATGGATCAATTCAGTTCAGAGAATATACTTTTTTCCTACATAAATATAGCAACTTTTCCTCAATCAAATAAGATATAATTAATCTTGAACTAATTGTGTACTAATACGTTGAAAACGGTCCACATCATACACATCATAGCGGGATAATTATGACAAAATGCCTCATTTGCCCAGGAGTTCATACAATTGAACTTTCAATATATTTGTCTATCGTGTCACCTTGAAAAGAGCCACTGCATCACTACACTGTAAGTGTTTAAAAAAAAATGTACTTGCTTCTGATGATTCTCTCCATGAAAAAATATTAATTAAAATGGTTTATTTCTGATACATTGTAAATTTTACATTAATTTTATTACAAAAGGTAAAGATTATAATCGTTGTGTGTCTAGTATGATTAATGCACTTAATGCTTAATGCAACTACAATGTAGCTATCAGGAACAACGTTTACTTCCCTTCTGTGCAGGGTTCATACACCTTTTTACAAGTGGATTTTCCAAGACTTTCCATGACACAAATAACACAATTCCATGACCATATGATTATCATTTAAATTTTAGCTATGAACTTGTACATCATGTACATGCGGATATTTGTATTAAAACAGTAATATCACTGCTAAAATATGTTTAGGCCCAAAACACACCAACGCTGAGTCTTGGTTTGGCAAAGACACCATGAATTTTTATGTCTGGATCTGTAACTCTTATGTGTTTTTAATATATATTAACTGTGCTCATTCATATCTTTAGACATACATGTAGTTTCTTCTGTAATCATCAGCAACCTAGTTTGATTGATATATATCTTTCCTGTTGTTTATTAAGAAAAATAAATTAAAATCGGCTATCACAGCTAGGCCACAGCTGCCAGTCTGGCAATATGAAAATATAGTACATTTTCTATGTCATCTGTTGTCCAAATGCTTTACCATTGGGCTAGATCCCGCCCTATTTCAAATACCAAAAACCTAATTCCCAATTGATAGTAGAAATTGTTTCAATACTGGCCTGTTGATACAGTGTACACAATTAGGTTCTTGCCAAATTGAATTGGGCCAACACAACAGTCTTGACCTACATTTATTTATAACATGCCCAATATTAAAACACAAATCAATAAGATTATGTCATTAGTACAAACTGACCTGTTTTAAGAGGGCACCTATTTTGAGAGGCCACCTTAGTAAATCTCCCAAATCAGGAAATATAAACCAAACAAGCTGCTGTGTATTAAGCAGTGATATTTTGGTTTTCTACTTGTCACAGGTTTGAGTGTACTGACATTGATCCTTCAGGGCATAGTTCAATGTTAAGCATATTAAGATGAACATGTACATTGTAATACAATATCAAACAATGGTATTTGTATTAGACGTAGTCCAGTTGTACAGTGCTCGCTCAATACACAGTTGGTGTGGGATCAGTCGTTGTTGGTGGGCCCATTTGGCTATTTTTCATTCCAGCCAGTGCACCACGACTGGTATATCAAAGGCTGTGTTATGTACTACCCAGTCTGTGGAATACCTTGCTGCTAATCGAAATGAGTAGCTCATGAAGTGGCGACAGCAGGTTTCCTCTCTCAATATCTGTGTGGTCCTTAACCACATGCCTGACACCATATAACAGTAAATACAATGTGATGAGTGCGTCATCAAATAAAACATTTCTTTCTTTTTTCCTGATTTAGAGTGCCAGTCAAAGTGTATATGCTATAATTCAAGGTAGACAGAGAAGTGGCTGGAACTGGAAATAACAGGCTGCAAAATAAATAATAAAAACTGTATAGCCACACTTCCCTACCGAGCCATTATATAACACAAGATGGCTGGGAGCCACACCTCCCCACTGAGCTGTTATAAAACACATTGCATGATTGGGTGGGAGCCACACTTCTACAGTGAGCCGTTATAACACACACTGGGTAGGAGCCACACTTCTACACTGAGCCGTTATAACACACACTGGGTAGGAGCCACACTTCTACACTGAGCCGTTATAACACACACTGGGTAGGAGCCACACTTCTACAGTGAGCCGTTATAACACACACTGGGTGGGAGC